>BPLR01015237.1:0-65711 GCA_021605095.1 Caerostris extrusa
AATATCCTTTAAAAACCAACCCTTTTGTCGAGTGTGCCAGTGAGTCAGTAACAAGAAAAATAGTCGGACTCTTATATTTCATTTCTTCCAGGTAAGATAACGCACCTATGTCCTTTGCCGTTGTTCGTTGCTGCTAACCAGCGCAGCGGTTATGCCTACATAAACCGCACGTGCTCCTGCTCTGTCCAAAAATAAGCCCATCTTTTTCTGCCTATTGCATCTTTTTCGAGAAAGGTGGGCAGAAAAAAGGAAGAGTTAGAGATTTTGCTCTTCGTTGGGTTTTTCCTTCTTCGAAATAAGTCTTATGTGTGTAGCTTAAAGCTCCTTCTAGAAGAGGATGGTGCCGGAAACTGTGCGGAAATCTTTCTGCTCTGTTCTTCCACCTCTTGGAGATGTTGCTCTCGCTTCCTGTCTGTTCTTCGGATCGAAATCTCCGTTGAAGGGTTTTTCATTTTCTCTTGCTGGAATTTTGTCTCGCAGTTTATCTTTCTCTCTCGGAAGTTTGTCTCGTAGGAAAATAAAGGTGCTGAGTGTGTATTCCGTTCGGTAGGGGGAATAATCGCTTGAGGCAGTTAGGAAGAGAATTTGCTTGCACAAAGTTGCTAACTGCATTTCGATGGTTTCGGAATGCGTTCATATTTAGCTTTACCATGCAGCCTATCGAGGTATGGGAAATATAGGTTTGTGTGGAGTGTTTTTGAATCTTAAAAATATTTATGTGATAGCATGTAGTATATTTATATTTATGGAGAAAGGATGTTTGTTTGTTATTTCTTATCCTACTTGATAGAGCAGCTTTATTGGCATCCAGGCCAAGTCCAAGAACCCTTGGGGGTCTCATGGAAGGAGGGGGCAGTTCTGTTGTGATGGAGCTTGCTGTACTATGTGCAAGTCTGACTTTTAACGAGGTAGTGTTGTTGTCAGTCAACGCTCAACAGTGATAAGTGAGACCTGCCACCTCCGGCGTAAAATGGATTCCGAACCACAAAAACTATATTGATGCCACTATATATTATACAAGACACTATATACTGATGACACTATAAACCACAATTTGAAGATGTTCGGAAAAAATGAGTATTATATTCTCGTTTATACAAGTGAAAGAGTTCGTTCTTTTAAAAACAAAGGAACCATGTTTAGTCATTCTGAAAAGGGATTATTACGCTTTGTGTGAAATTTAGTGAATATTCTTTGTAAATATGATAAAAAATAAATAATGCACTTCTTTTATTAAAAAATCTTAAACGTAATAATAATTTTTTTATTCTTAAAGCTATTGGTAAAAGGTATTTCTAGCTGATATTATACAAGGGCCTAATGGCCGAGGGCAGACCATACAGTCATATTGGATCTTATGACTGACATCCGTATCCCCTTGTCCTGAAATCTGCCATTTGACAAACCGCCTCGGCCTACGAGGGCTGTGGTGTCAATGAAAGAAGATTGATTTGGTTTGGTTTATCGCCTCTACGGTCACTTTTTGTACATTTGTAGAGGCTAGTAGATCGGGACCCAACAGTTTAAGTCGGATTCCGAACCACCACTATCCTCTATTACTGCACCACACCACACTACTGTGCCTAGAAGCTGAATTCCGCGCTTTTGCCAGTTTGAGTAATGTGTGTGAGAAGTCTGATTGGGTTCCGTGACGCTCTACGGTCATATGAGACCTGGACCTACGGCTTAAAAGAGTGGATTCCGAACCACTGCACAGAAGCATCGATGGTACCTGGGGCCTGCCAATGGTGCCCTAGGTCGAGAGCTCTGACCCATTTAGCCATCTGCCGCCAATAGAGAAGATGATGATGATATTATACATTTTCAGCTGGTCGAATTAAAAATGCCTCGTTTGTTATCTTAATAAAAAATGTAATGGCATATCAAAGTATCCATAATCTTTCCTTCAGATAGCTTATATTAAAATCGCAATGTATTTCAAATTTTTGTTGTGATCTTTTAGTACTTTTTAATGTATAGCAAAAGCCTTTTATTATGAATAAAAAAATTAATGATATGTTCGATTAATTAATCTTAATCAAAAACACAGAATCTTTTTCTTGTGCAATATTGTTTTTCACAAAGACGCGCTTTTAGCAAAAGTACACCTTTCAAATGTGTCCGAGCTTTTCAGAAAAACCACGAAATCGTCCAATAACACAAAGCGTTAAATGAATAAAAAGCGGCTTGTTAATAATTAACGTTAAAAAGCAGCCGTGTTATAATACTAGTTACATATTTCTTTCAACGAGTGATAGTAATCGCCTCACAAACCTTCTTAGGGTAATAAATGAAACTGCGATTTAAAAAGAAACCAGCGGATATTTACCTTCTATTCATTGGCTTTCTTTAAACACTGCGCACAAATGACCTAAATACTTCGCTTAAAAGCTGATTGGCTTTACATTTTTGTCAACGTAACTGCCTGGTAAATCACCTAGGAGTTCGCATTCATCTGGGCGTATTTAATCCCGATGTGTTTGAGAGCAGATTTTCTATATGTGTATCAATGCTCTAATACTGCTAGTGATAAGTTTTCTTTTTATTAAGAACTAAAAGATTATACAAAATTTAAAGTCACACAAAATGTTTTTTTCTTGCGACACAAAAATGTCTACGATGACGCAGGAAACTTGCGATTTTCAGCCTTATATATATATATATATATATATATTGATATCTTATTATACCCGTGACCTTCTATGCCATAAGGGCTGCACCGACGTTATTCACTTAGCATTACACAGGGGCGAGTAACCTGAAGACAAGCTACGGACGCGGAGTAATAATACTCAACGCTCTACGATCATGTTTGACTGGGACCTACGGTTTAAAGTGGATTTCGAACCACTACAAACATCCATGGCACCAGCGGGACTCGAAGTCGAAACCTCTGGTACCGAGCGCCAGAGAGCTAGCCACTCGGCTATTCAAGCACTACATGCGTATATATATATATACTCTTTTATAGTCATTTGAATATAAAAAAATATAAAGATATATTGATATTTATGTGTTAAGATACATTAAAAAATATTTTAATAATGTATATATATATATATATATCATCTTCATCATTAATCATTAAAACATCTTCATCTTTAATTAAGTAAAATAATTATTTATCTAATTTAACAAATTAATTTTAACAAAATATTCAAACTAATATTAAAGCAAATTGCTATGATTGATGAAGGCAATGTTAAATTGGATAGAACGACCCACATTTCTCTAAGATCCTCTATTGATCGAAAAGATTAAAAGGGTTTAAGATAATCCATAACATTTTATGTGTTTCCTTATATTGTTGTTTCAACATATTTATTTGGTAAAATAGAAAATGTGTAATTAATTAATATATATTAATGTATAATTTATTACAAACCAAATTCACAATAATTGTGGGGAAGAAATTGTATAAGAATCATTTTTAAAGACGATTATTGAATAAAACACAATATAGATGAATACATTCTGCTTTCATCGAATTCTGATAGACGAAGATAAAAAGTTTTATGTACAGATAAAGATAGCTGATAACTGAATTAATTAAATCAAATTAATGGCTATAGTATTTCATAAAAAAACATTTCCATGGATTGAAATTAGGAAAGAAACATTTAAAAATGAAGCCAGCTATTGTTGTTTTTTGCTTAGAAAAATGTACTTGCATAATTGAAGAGCATTTAGCATTCAATTACAACTAAAATTCTATTTGCATTTTTCTGAGAAACCATTTTCATATTTTGTGAAAGGTTTAAAGGGCTTAAAAATTAGATTAATATATAATAATATATAGTCGTCAACATGATTCCCACAACAAACATTGGACCTCAATGTGACGTGAACAGAGATACATTCATTGCTTAGAATTTCATCTCTATTAGAATTTCATCCTATATCGTATCTATTTCATATGCTTATGCAAACAGCAAAAATTTAGAAATATTTATGAAGTGAAAATAAACAGTTAATCTCCTTTTATTATGTGACGTTTTTTAGATTTATATAATAACAACAGTATGATAAATTTGCATTTTTGAACTAAGGCTACAAAAGTCAAATGAGGAAGCAATTCCTTTAACTTTGCACTTCCATATAAAAAGTTTAGTAGTGTGGTGATGGTTAATTATTAACCGTAATCATTCCTCAGCAAGCACTTAAAATATTAAACCGTGCAATATCCCTTACTAATTTAGATAACATTGCTGAAACGTATTCTCCACGTAATAACCACTAAAAGCAAAATTAGCATAAACGCCACCCATCAAAACGCCGCATACTTGACATAGCAGGAGTGAAACCCTTCAGAGGTTTGTGATAATGGAGTGATTACACTACTGGAAATAAATATGCGGAACAATTGAATAAAGTAAAAATATTATTTTATTTTATAATAAAGGTAATTGAATACATCCTAGGAAATGATTAATTTCAGAATAGTGGTTACCACACAATTGCAATTAATAATATCATCATTTAATTACACATGCAGTAGTCAGACTTGTTATCATGCTAGTTTAACGAAAACATACTACTTCAAAAAATAAATTGCAACACAAGTTAATCAATAGCAAAAGGCAGATTTGTCAAATTTAATAAAAATAATTGCGCTATAAAAAGTTACTGTGTAGAAATAATAGGATGGTTAACAGACTACAATAAAATAATATATTTTACTCCAAATAGATTTATATTAACAAAGTTCCATTCCCTTTCCAACAAATGTTTATCTCTAGGCAAATGGCAAAAAAATGCCATTCAATGCGAAAAGAAATAACAAATGACATCTCAGCTCTAGGCACAGTGATGAGGTGTGGTATAGTATTAGTAGTACAAGTTCCATTCTCTCTTTCAGTAAATACTTTTTATACTAATACTACTACACCATACCGCATCACTGTGCCTAGAACTGAATGCCCCTATATAGTTTAGAATGATGTGGGTGAAATTGAATGGACACACGATGGAATGTCTTTGTAAAAGTAAAAATAGTTCAGTAGCCTGCTAATTTACAAGATATGAAAATCACTTTCATATATAGCTTCCTTGGTACGACAACATAATAAAATCCTAATTAAACAATATAATTAGTACTTAGGACCCTTTTTGCCGTAAATACCTTTTAGGCGTAACATTAATCTTGAACTATCTGTAACCCTCTGTTAAATAATTTTTTTTTTTATAACAAAAGCAAAACACCCATAAACTGGATGATGTCAATTAATAGTTGCATCTTCAAAAGAAGACTGTGGTCTGATGGTCAGTTAGTTAGATCTTTGGTACTACACGCTTTGCAAGTTCAAACCCTGGCGATGGCATGGATGTTTGTAAGTGATTCTGAATCTAAGTTAAACTTTAGGTCCTAATTAATCTAAAGTTTTCCAAAAGACAGTAGAGCGTCAAACTAAATAAATCTGTAATGGTAAAAACAAATTAATGTTTTTAAGTATAATTCATGCACGAAAAAAAAAGTGTCTTATATTCATAATCATTTTAAGATTTAGTTAAATAAAAGATTAGTTTATTACTTTTGGCCTTTCTTCAGGTTTGAATACTGGCGGTTGCATAAATGTTTATTTAATGTTCAGAATCCATGTTAGACAGTTGGTTCTGATCTAATTAGCCTAAAGTGTTCAGAAAAATGCCGTACTGTATAGCATCAAACAAACAAATCTCTTGTGATAAATACAAATAAATGTTTTTAAGTATAACTCAACTACAAAAAAAAAAATCTCTTTATATTCATTTTAAGATATTTAATCAAGTAGAAAAATAGTTTATTATTTTTATTTACAGTTGTTTGTAATTTGAGTTTAAGTTAAAAATATAAACTGTGCCATATTGCTTCTTATAAAACTATTCGATACCCCAACTATTATTTTTACACTTCAAAAAACGTACTTTTAATTTTTAAAGAATACTTTTAATTTTCATTTTTCAAAGTAAGTAAAACCTTTGAATGCGTATCTCATTTGTTATGCCTTTATCTTTCATCGAAAGTTTCTTTTTTTTTAATCAAAAGCAATTCAAAATTACCGTAGTAACTAACTCGTGAAACTTTTTAATTTCCAATAACCTACTTCCATTCATTCATAATCTCTTATTACGTTATTTTTGTTGCAACTTTTTCGCTTTGAGGAACGACAGGTCGTAATTAAAAGAAGGACTTAACTTTTTTATCAAAGCTGTCGATCTCGTTTTGCAAGGTTCGGCGGCACACTTTTTTTAAGAGCTGTAAATTAAGTTTTTAATGCGGTATTAATTTGTTCGCTTGTTAACACAATTCCATCACTATGGCTGACATCAATTCGAAACTGGAATGCGCTGTGTTCCTTGTCAATTGTCAATCATTTCCTTTTAATTGATCTCGATAAACAAATAGTGAAAATTGAGGTGGAAAAAAAAAAAAGATACTAAAAGAAACAATCTTTTGAAACCGAATTTTAAAAGAGAAAATATGTTTTTGTAATGTCCCATTACTAGAAAGTTATAAATAAAATATTATAATAATTTTGTTATTTTCCAATAAATATTTCGCGCTGAGACTGATGGTCAGTTAGGTAGTGCTGTGGCCTTTGGTGTCACAGGCTTCAGGTTCCAATCTTGGTGTTTATTAATGGTTCGGAATCCACGGGCTAAAACACGAATAAACTGTACCACACTGAATAAACTATAGGTCCATGTCCAATTAACCTAGCTTGTGCAGAAAATGACCGTAGAGCGACAAACTAAGTCTTCATTGGCGCCGCAGCCATATGATAGGACAAGGCCGTCAGCCAGCTGGCAGATTTCGAGACATTAGATGTTTTCTTTTTACGGGGTAGGTTTCGCAACCCTGCGTCCTACAATCATATTTGACCATAATCTACTGTTTCAAGGGAATTCCGAACCTCTACAAGCATCCATGGAATCGCCGGGACTCGAACCGGAAAGCACCGAGCGCTAGTCACTCGGAAATCAGGCCCCATTTGCTTGTCTTACCAACCAGTTTTATGATTCTATTTTGTTATTCAGAATACTTGTAGCAATTTCGGAAGATTTGCAATTAGAAGCAATTTCGTTTTTAATCAACGAATTTTTACTTAGGTCACATTTGGTATTTCCTAATATATTATTGTTGAAAAATCTATCTAAAGATATTTTGGAGCCTGATCGAAGAGTGATTTGCGTTCTGTCCCTCGGTGCCATGGACTTTTTTTTTTTAATGATTCAGAATCCACTTTAAACCATAGGTTCGGTCTAACATATCTGTAGAGTATTGGGCTTCAGGCTGACAACCCTACCGGCGTAAAAGAAAAGCATCTCCTTCCTTGAGATCTGCCAATAGGAAGACATCTTTGGACCACCATGAGGCTATTACGTCACTGATGATGGTGATTAAAATATATTTAGAATTCAATAATTGATCGTATTTGTGTCATTGTAAAATTTTATCAGAATTTCGTTCTGAATTTTCAAATTCGAAGATAATGTATTAGAAAAAATGTAATATAGTGACAAATATTGTTTCCATTATTAATGAACTACTTTTTAAATAAATAACTATGCACAAAAACTAAATCATAGTTTCATGTTAAATGCATTTAATACCCATAAAAATTTTAAGAATAAAGAAAAATTCCAAACAAATAAAAGCTCTGCAATTGTTAGAAAACTTCCAGCTTAATAACAATAAATTAACTTCACGATTCAATTCCAACTTTACCGTCTCCTCAATCAATTTTGCCAAGTCTTTTTCCAGGTTCATTTAATAATATTAGAATTCAATTATTTATATATAAAAAAGTTATTATAAAATTTTATCTAAAATGTCATTCTGAATTCTTAAAAACTAAGATTTAAAAAGTCTAATATAGTGACAAATATTGTGTCAATTATTAATGAACTAATTTCAAATAAATAAATATGCACATAACTAAATCATAATTTCATGTTAAGTGCACAATGAAAATAAAAAATCTTAAGTATAAAGAAAAAAAAAATTCCAAGCAAATAAAACTTCTGAAATTGTCAGAAAACTTCCAGTTTTAGTGCCTTAAAACGTTTCCATAATAACAGTAAATTAACTTCATGATTCAATTCCAACTTTACCGTCTCCTCTTTCAACTTTTCCAAGTCTTTTCCAGGTTCATTTAATGATAAAGTCCAACAATTTTGCTTTGATTATTTCCATCTCCCAACATATAACTCTGTCCATCTTTTATCTGGGTACTCTAAGTCTCCGGTAAAAGGATTGTAGTATTTCTTTCTTGTTTCTTTTCATGAATTTCTTTGGCGCAGCGGCCCTCGGAGCTTTTAATTGTCACTTAAACGTCAAATGTTGTTTCCCTCTACTCCTCCAACAAATCATTTTCCTTTACTTCGTTCCCAATATCGAGACATGTCTGTGTTGTTTTTATTTTGGGAAGAAACTATTGTCCAAAGAGCAATCGGTAGTTGCTGCTTTGAAGGACACTGCGTCTAATGGAACAATCGCCTTCAATAAAAATCATGAGAGAGATTGAATTAGGAGGGATTGAATTAGTTGAAAGGTTTTTTTTTCTGTTGTAGTGTAGATTTTATTTATCTTGTCATTTATTTCTACCGTTGATACTCCACAGAATACAATCTTATATAGAGTTTAGAACTTCTGGTGTATTCTGCCTTGATCATTTCATAAAAGTATTAAATAATTCATTAAGTGTTCATGTTAATTAACCAACAATGGAACTACGTTTTAAGTCACTAACTTCCAATTTAGTGCTTTAAATATTTCCTTAATAACATTAAATAAATTGAATTAAATAAACTTCCTGATTCAATTTTAACTTACCGTCTCCTCATTCAACATCTCCAAATCTTTGTCCAGATTCATTTAATAATATTTAAAATTCAATTATTTATATATACAAAAATGATTATAAAATTTTATATAGAATTCCATTCTAAATTTTTAAAAGAGAAAAAATATCCTATATAATGTTTGAATTATTAATGAAATACATGTTATTAAATAATTACTTATACACAAAATGAAATCATAGTTTCAAGTTAAGTGCACAATGAACTACTACGACCATGAAGCTTTTTACAATGAACTTTTACAATGACCATAAAATTCTTACGTATAAAAAAAGAAAATTAAAAAATAATAATAAAAAGTTCTGCAGTTGTCAGAAAACTTCCAGTTTAGTTCCTTAAAACGTTTCCTTAATAACAATAAACTAACTTCATCATTCAATTCCAACTTTACCGTCTCCTCTTTCAACTTTTCCAGGTTCATTTAATGATAAAGTCCAACAATTTTTGCTTTGATTATTTCCATCTCCCAACATATAACTCTATCCATCTTTTATCTGGGTACTCTAAGCTCTCCGGTAAAAGGATTTTAGTATTTCTTTCTTGTTTCCTTTCATGAACTTCTTTGGCTCAGCGGCTCTCGGAGCTTTTAATTGTCACTTAAACGTCAAATGTTGTTTCCTTCTACTCCTCCAACAAATCATTTTCCTTTACTTCTTTCCAATATCGAGACATGTCTGTGTTGTTTATTTTGGGAAGAAACTATCGGCCGAAGAGCAATCGGTAGTTGATGGTTTGAAGGACACTGCGTCTAATGGAACAATCGCCTTCAATAAAAATCATCAGAGATTGAATTAGGAGGGATTGAATTAGCTGAGACGTTTTTTTTTTTCTTATTGTAGCGTAGATTTTATTTATCTTGTCATTTACTTCTGACTTTGATACTCCAGTCTTATATAGAGTTCTGAAATTCTCGTGTATTCTGGTGTGCCTTGATCACTTCATAAAAGTATTAAATATTTCAATATGTGTTCATGTAAATTGACCAAAAAAATTAAATATTACGTGTTTTACCTTAAAAGGCATTAATATAAAAATATTTGTAGAAGATTCATCTTTATCCAAATTTTACCATGGCGAAGAATTGTTATATTACGCTCACAAAAATAATTTGAAAAAAAAAAAAAGCTTTTGTTCACGATTTTTCTGAGATTAGCTGGCTCATATTTGTTTCACAATTATTTATTTGTTGGTCATTTGTTTTTTTAAGTATTTTAAAGAATAAAATATTTATCTATATATTTCATATATATATATATAATATATTGTAACCGGGGTTCCGCCTAGCAACCATGTTTCCTCCCGCGCACTGCAAGTGTCCCCCCTTTCAACGTACAGAAGAAATCGTCAGTAGGTTTCAAGACTCTCGCCAGAGAGGAAGTACGGAAAAAGCAGGCGCTGCCGTTAGTAACGAGCTCGCATCCCCGAGAGCTGAAGTAGAATCTTTTCCATAAATGTATAGTAGATGCTTTAACTGAGATGTACTATATGATGTATATTATATGAATGTGGAATTTATGCGGGTATATAAAAAGTTGTGTATCCTTAAAGTTGTGAGTTCTTCAACCAGACCAAACCAGTTTCAGCTGCATAAACAAACGATACATCTATATAATATATATATAACTGTGCATTTCCTATAACAATAACGCAGGCCTGACTCGTAGTTCAGTGGCAGCATGCGCCGCTGGTGAGCATTGGGAAGAGGTTTAATCCAATGGCAATTTTGTTGTAAGACACTGTTTAAAAAAACGAGGTGATTCGATGGCGTATGTGATGTTAAGCATCTTGCCTCATTAGTCGGACTACTTGATGGGAGTTTTCCTGATTTTCTCCTATACGAAACACACATGTAGGATAGTTCCCTAAAAGTCCTCCTGGAAGGCACTGCCCTCCTTCTTCAGCGACAATGATCCGAGTCAGACTTCAGGTGGTCCAACACAACTTTTTTTTTGGCTTATTTGTATCTGAAAATCATAAATATTTCTTATTTAATATATTTTAAATAAATAGGAGCAGCAATTCTTTATAGTGAAATTTTGCTTTTGAACAAATAATGCAATGTCTTTTTTCATCAGCATATACTTAATATTAACAAAAAAAAAAAAATGTATTTAAATATAAAATAAATTAGTTTTGATTGGTTATAATTTTAAGATGTATTAAATATCAAAGTGTTATTTAGTGTTTATATCATGCTTTTCTATCTTTTTGAATGTTGGAATATTGAATAAAAAGTCAATATATTGAGCATATTTTCTTAAAAATTTCTTTAAATTCTAAGCTTACATATATAGCAAATCCCAAGATTCTACTTCAATATAATTTTTTTTATCATTTTGCATATAATTAAAGTCTACAATTGGGTAGATAAAATTTTTATTATAATTTATATCAAATGAGCAGAGTTTTCATATTTTTTTAAATCTCGTTTAGGATAAAAATATCTCTAAACGAGGAGATATTTTAGTTCCCTCTTAACATAATCCAACCTTACAAAATAACAAATAACTTCTAAAATTAGCACAAATTTCAGTACTGTTTTTAATTTTAGATTCTTAATTAAGTTACGTAAGTATATGTTCAAAAGCTTGCTTTTTAGCATCATTAGTAGCTGTTTATTATTTTTATTATGCTAGGAAAATTTACTATTAATTAATATTGTGAGTTTTTTCTAAAGATGGAAAATAGCCTTTGGCAATTATTGATTGGCAGGCGAATACGTCGTTTGTTATTTCTCTTGAAACATTTAGGCTGATCTCGAATACGATACAGCTATCACTTTCGAGTTATATTAATGGATAATGATGAATTTAATACAATCATTAACATGTGTTTTTTAATAATTTACGGAATAATAAATATCATTTTTATTGAAAATAATGTTTAACAAATTCCAATTGCATTCCATCTATTCAATTAAGTAAATATTTCTTATAAGATATGCAGTTTTGCATACATTTATTTTACAATTAATGAATGAAATTTTAAATAGACTTTGAATAATTTAGTTTAATTAAAGCACATGTAATAAGCGTAAATGGATAATAATTTTAGATTACTTTTTTTGATTATATTTATTTACTCTTGTAAATAATTATAAATACTTTATATGTGGAAAATTGATTAGATTTTTTTTATTGGGATAACAGTTTTAAATATAATAAAAAATTTTGATAAATTTGCTGCATTTTTGTGAGTAAAAACATATATGAACTTCTATCAATTTATCAAAAACGTTATGCTTTTTTTAATTGCATTACTTTTAAATAAATTGTTCCTTTCATTTCTATGGATCCCAATTTATTTTCCGCAATTCTCCATTAAACTCTTTCACTTTTTTTTAAACAATCGTTATCATTTTTTCATAAATTCCCGTTTATAAATAAATTAAAGTTTTCTTCTTTATTTTTAATAATTACATGCTCAATAAATAAAAACTTTCAAATTTATATGAAAAATAAAAAGTACATATTTTGTTTATAAGCATTGTGCAAATGTATCCTGATAATTAATTTTTTTTTGTAATTATCATTCTAAGGTCTTTGGATAAATTATATTTTAAATTAATAAAAAAACTATAAAAGTTTTAGATTTTGTAGTACATTTATGTAATCATTACAGAAAAAAAAAATACAACTTATGGCAGACTCGTAAATCAGTGGCATCGAGCAGCGCGGGTGAGCATTAGGACGGAGGTTCAATCTGCTGGCGATTTTGTTGTAGGTACTGTTCCAAACAACCTGGAGACTTGGTGGCGTTTATGATATTCAGAATATTGTCTCGTTAGTCGGACTGCCTGGTGGGGATTCTCCGGATTTTCTCCCATGCGGTAAGCAAATGCGGGATAGTTCTGAAAAAAAAAAAAAGTCCTACTTCTTCAGCGTCACGGAACTAAGTCAGACTTCTAAATACAGGGGCTCCATCAAAACAGAAACTACCGTCCCATTTTTTCCTCCTTCCATGAGACCACGAGGTCTTGGTCTAGATGTTGCTGCCTGCCAAGTGGGATAAGAAAAACAACACTACAACTTACATTAATCAGCTAATAATTAAATTTGCAATCTAACGAAATCCATCAATAAAATTTTCAATTGTTAAGTTTTCCAACATTTTTGTTTATTATCTAATTCCGCAAGCACGACAGACACAGTTACCACTATGCCATAAGCAAGGGCTTCACCGCTCTTACTCATTTAGCACTACGCAGGAGGCACGTGTAGCTTGGAAATATGCTACGGATGCCAGTAACACTACCCTCACAACACTCTATGGACATATTAGACAGGGACCTACAGTTTAAAGTGGATTCCGAACCACTACAAACATCCATGACATCGCCGGGACTTGAATCTGTAACCTATGGTACCGAGCACCAGGTCCCAATTTTCCAACATTAATCTAGTACTTTTCAAAAACCAAGAAAAGTACTAGCAATTTGTATTCACTTACAAATGGATTTTTGATTAAATAAATTAATCCATTTTTATCTGAAATCAGAAATAATTTACTCTTCATTTATTTACGGCCTCATGGCCAACTGGCTAGAGCTCTGGCCTTTGGTACCACAGTCTTTAGGTTCGAATCTTGGCGGGGGTACGGATGTTCGTGAGTGGTCCTTAATCCACTTTAAACTGTAGGTCCCTGTCTAATTCGCTTAAAGTGTGCCCACACGTCGTAGAGCGACAACCCAAACCGACCAACTTTATTTCTTCTGCTTTTGAAAATAGTCATTATCATTAAGCGAAAAATATAATGCCTTTTGCATCCAATTTTCCCATCAGAGATAGTTTAGTTCTCTACGAGCCTTAAAATAATTGCGTGATGCCCAAACAGCATCTCACAAAGCAAAATAAATAGAAAAGAAGTGATAGGAGAAAAGCGAGTTTTCCCCTTGTTTTCCAACCTCAAGAACAAAACCTCAGAATGAAGGATGAATCTCTTTCACATCGTATTTATCTTGCGAAGCTCCTCCCACCCACCAGCCTTCGGAACAACCATCAAAATGACAGATTGGCCACAAACTTTTTTCTCGAAACTTTCACTTAAATGACGTTCGCTTCCCAATTCTTGTATTTTCTTTCCTGATTTAGAGTCACGGTAAAGAATAGATGGGTTTTTTTTTTTTTTTTTTTCTGCTTTATAAATTCCTTTTTCTTACGTGTTTGCTTGTTCTCCATCGTGTTCCCGTGATGCCTTTACGTGGCTCAAAACGTGACGGAGTGATGTTTTACCACGCGTAATGAAATTCCCTGCTGCTTTGGTTTACGTCGTCAGGGCTTTCTGTAGTAATAGGTTTCGAGCGTTTTAACGTCCTATTGGAATTCTTCCGTGGAAGCGATTATGGCGACTTCTTAAACTGCAACTTAACACTTTTCCACTTCATTAAGTCGCCTAAATGGACCTGATATGCAGTTTCTAATAGACTGGCATGTAATTTATTATACGTCACAGTAATTTATTATACGTTTTGGAAAATATGAATTTGCTAAGGAAACAAAATATTTTTCCTTTCCTGCTTGCCATTTTTGGCTCTATTTTTATGATTCATTATGCCATTTTCTGTCATGAAAATGAGAAACAATTTAAAACACGATAATAACAGTACAATTATGCTGTTTATTTAGTTCGTTTTCTTGTACTAGCAATTTGTATTAATTTACAAATGCAATTTTGTTTAAATAAATTAATTCATTTTTATCTGAAATAATTTACTCTACATATATTTGCGGCCTCATGGCCAACTGTATAATGTACTGGCCTTTGGTACCACAGATCAATCGAATCTTGTCGTTGACATAGATGATTGTTAATGGTTCGGAATCCACTTTAAACTGTAGCACCCTGTGTAATTAGCCTAAAGTGGTGCACAAACACCTTAGAGCGACAAACCAAACCAAAATAATCATTATTATTAAGCAAAAAAAAATAATGCCTTTTGCATCCAATTTGCCCATCAGAGATAGTTCAGTTCTCTATGAGCCTTAAAATAATTGCGTGATGCCCAAACAGCATTCCACAAAGCTATACAGAGCAAAATAAATTTAAAAAAAGTGATAGGCGGAAAGCGAGTTTCCCCTTGTTTTCCAACCTCAAGAACAAAAACCTCAGAATGAAGGATGAATCTCTTTTCACATCGTATTTATCTTCCGAAGCTCCTCCCACCCACCGGCCTTCTGAACAACCATCAAAATGACAGATTGGCCGCAAACTTTTTCTCGAAACTTTCACTTAAATGACGTTTGCTCCCCGATTCTTGTATTTTTTCTTTCCTGATTTAGAGTCACGGTAAAGAATAGATGGGTTCCTTTTTTTTTAAATTCCTTTTTCTTACGTGTTTGCTTGTTCTCCATCGTGTTCCCGTGATGCCTTTACGTGACTCAAAACGTGACGGAGTGATGTTTTACCACGCGTAATGAAATTCCTGCTGCTGTTTTTGTTTTACGTCGTCACGGCTTTCTGTAGTAATAGGTTCAGAGCGTTTTAACAACCTATTGGCATTCTTTCGTGAAAGCGATTATGGCGACTTCTTAAACTGCAACTTAACACTTTTCCACTTCATTAAGGCGCCTAAATGGACCAGATATGCAGTTTCTAAAAGACTGCCATGTAGTATTTATTATACATTTGAGAAAAATATGAATTTGCGAAAGGAACAAAATATTTTTGCTTTTTTCGTTATTACCATTTTCGCCCTTTTTATGATTTATTATGTCATTTTATTATGGATATGAGAAACAATTTAAAACACGATAATAACAGTACAATTATGCTATTTATTTAGTTCGCTGCATATTATTGTTAATTAGTTAAACCCCGTTGTTAATTAGTTAACAAAAATTGTTTAAATTGGCGAAACTTTACAGGTTTAATTCTGGAATATTTTCGGAATTTGAAATATAACTATCTGATTTTCTTAATTTACAATTAAAAACTTGAATAAATTTCGAAATTTAAGTTGCTGTTGTGCAAGTAAAGGCCTGATGGCCGAGTGATTAGCGTTCGGTGCCATGGGTTTCGGGTAAGAGTGCCTTGGATATTTATAGTGGTTAGGAATCCACTTTAAACCATAGATCCCGGTCTAGCATGATTGGTTTGCCGCTCTACGGTAATTTGTACACACTTTGGGCTAATTAGACTGGAACCTACAATTTAATGTGGAACCACTAACAAACACCCATGCCACCGCCAGGATTCGAACTTGAAGCCTGTAGTACCAAATATATGATTGTAGAGCGTTTGGCGTAAGACTGAGAACTTTACACCGTAGAAAGAAAGCATCTCCTGTCTCGAAATCTGCCTGTAAGCAGACGGCCTTGGCCACAATGGGGCTGTTGAGCAAATGAAGTAGAAGAATTCTTCAATAAATGCCAATTTAATCAATGTCAAATTTAAAATTTCAATGCCAAATTTAAAATTTCAATGCCAAATTTAAAATTTCTTTGTCTATGCCGAGGATGGACACGATAAATATGTAAGCAAGAATGTTTTTCCATTGCACTCTAGAAAGTAGAGTAACTCGCATATTTTGCTCTTGAGTCAGTTCATTCAAAATTGTGGTTAGCGTAATACGAATTCAGTTTAGCAGGATGGGCGCAATAGCAACACTAGCGCAATGGGTAACGCTGAACCTGCTACATATCTGATGTTCTAGTGACGAATGTCCGCAGTGCTCGGTGCCTGGCATTAGAAATGAAAGCCATTTTCGATTCTTTTTTTAGTATATTTTTAAGTTTTATTTATAATAAAATTATTTATTTACAAAATATAAATTTAAATATTTATTTTCGTACAGAAATTAAGTAAACTCTTTGTCTAATATCTAAAGAAACTATTTAGACAGAGAAATAAATATGCTTACTATTGATTTACAATCATTCTGTTACCATTACAGCTATTGAAATTTTGTAAAAAAATTATATATATTCAACTATGAGAATTATACGACGACGATGATTAAAAAGCTCTTATAATGCTTATTAAATATAATGATATGCTTAACTAAATTAGCATCATATAGGTTAATTTTAATTTTAAATTTTTCTTTTAAATTAATTACTGAACTAATTAATTTTATTAATTATTTTTATAATAAATATGCTTATTATTGGCTTACAAGGAATCAGTCATTCTATTACTATTGAAATTTTCTAAAAATATCTATATTCGATGATGACAACGATATCAAAAAATTCTTATAATGTTTACTTGTTATATGAAAAAAAAAAAAAAAAATTTGAGAATGCTTAACTAAATTAACTTCAGATTGTTTAATTTACATTTTTCTTTTAAATTTATTAATTAATTTTTAATTATATGTTTTTAAAGATCTGATAATATACTGATTATACAGTTATATATGCTTAAATATTTAAACATATTCAATTTGTAATTAAAATTTCTGCCTAAAACCCTCTTACAAACAAATACTATAATCTGCCATTTATTTATCATTACACTTCTAAACTGATTCAGATTCAGATTTACAAATGGCATGATCAGATATAGGCTAAGCACCTATTCCTGCAATCTATATTCCCTAAATCTGAATGCTTTAACATCACCGGGTAATTTTAATTGAAAATGACCCCCCGAAATGCACCCCTAGCAGAGACGGGGGAATAGTTTCCAATGGTGGTGGTGATCCTCTACTACTTTCACATGGGGAAAGATACAGCATGCCAAACAAGCAAATTTCCATATTCCATTCTGTCAATATTGATAAGCCGCTTCCCATCCCCTGATTAACTGCAGGCTCCAGCAGCGACGAGGTGTCTCTTCATCAATATACAGTCCTCGTTTGTCAGCAGCTAATTCGAGCGCCTCTTGGCTTTTGTAGCTGTGGGGGTCCGTGTTAACCGCGTGATAATCTACGGTCGTCATTAACATTTTCAATCACAAATGCGAGCTACATTTTGTAATTGCCTTCGCACTGCATGTCTGCTCTGAGCGTGCCCACCTTTCGCTGGGCGTGTTGGAAATGGTTTTTGTTGTTTTCCAAGCAAAGATTCATTGTCCGTTCTTCTTTCCAAAGATTTTTACCTCTCTGTTCTTGCTTAAGAGCAAGCATGTTATTTGAAAAAATAAGATTCATTTGCGTTACCTAGAAATCTTCTTCTTTTTGTTTATCAGTTGGTATCAAATGCTAATAATTGTCTTTCCAATAGAACTCACTCCAATCTCAATAGAAATTTAGTAATTTTAGAACGGTTTAGTCTATACTGCATGTCTGTGCGCGTGCTCACCTTCTACAGGGCGTGTTGGAAATATCTTTGTTGTTTCAAGCAAAGATTCATCATGCGTTCTTCTTTCCAAACAAAGATTTCGCCTGCTTGTCCTGCATAAGACAAAAATAAATTTTGCAAATAATTTTCAAATATTTTTTATAATTTGCAAAAATAAATTTTGATTGCGTTGCCTAGGAAGTCTTTTTTTTTCACTTATTAATCAGTTGGTATTATATTAAAATGCTAATATTTGTTTTCCAATAGAACTTATTCCATCTGAATAGAAATAAATAATTCCAAAACAGTTTATTCTGCACTACTTATCTATACGTGTGCTCACTTTTGCAGGGTATATTCTAAATTACTTTGCTGTTTACAAAGTAAAGATTCATCATGCGTTCTTTTTCCCAAACAAAGGTTTCGCCTTCTTGCCCTTCTTAAGTACAAGCATGATATTTGCAGAAATAAGTTTTGATTGCATTGCCTAGAAATCTTTCATTTGTTAATCAGTTGATATTATAATAAAATGCTAATAATTATCTTTCCAATAGAACTTAATCCATCTTAATAGCCTACCTTCACCGCATGTCTGTACGTGTTCTCATGTTTTGCAGGGCGTATTGTAAATGACTTCCTTGTTTCCAAGCAAAAATTCGTCGAACGTTCTTTCCAAACTAAAATTTCGTCTGCTTGCCCTATTTAAGAACAAGCATTTGTTACAAGCATGCCATTTGTAAAAATAAGTTTTGATTGCATTTCCTAGGAAAGCTTCTTCTATTTGCTAATCAATTGGCACAATAATAAAATGCTAACAATTGTCTTTCCAATTGAACTCACTCCCGCCGCAATAGAAATGAATAATTCCAGAACAATTTATGAAACCGAACAACAGTCTTTTAACAGTATCTTTTAACAGTGAAATCGAATTATCCTTTTAATAGTGAACCACAGTTTTCAAATTTTTTTTTCAAGAAAAATTTGCGTGTAGAAAAATTTTTTAAAAGAAAAAATTCAAAGAAAACTGTGAAGTTAATAAACATTTTGAGCATTTCTAATTGAAATTGAAAGTTTGTGTTAATTAGAAAATTGAAACTTTATTTTTATTTTTTTTTTTTTTTTTTTTTTTTTTTTTTTGCAGTTTAATAATCCGTAAATTATCTCAAATTTCACTCCATTTTAATCGACTTTAATTTAATCCAAATTATTTTCATTCGAGAATATTATTTCCAAGAAATATAACAGCGTATTGAAAATAGATATTGCATCTTTTAAAAGACAAAATTTTGAAAAAAATATGCAATCCATTTTAAAAGTTGCCTAAAGCCATTTTTAAAGTATTCGGTTGCATAAAAATAGCTCAGATATCTTTATTCTAACGACCATATGAAATATTTTATTGTACTGTTCTATAAACTGAATACTCAGATATTTTTAAAATATAATATTAATCTTCTAGTCATTTGTTTCTTCTTTTTGTAGTTTAGAACCAATAAATTTTGAATGTTGTTATAAAAGTTTAATTACATCTCGTAAATTATGTTTAAATTTTATATATAATAAATCTATTTCTTAAATGTTGAATATTGAATCAAATAAAAATTGTTAAAAAATACAAATATCCGAATTCTATTTTGAAAATCTCTTAATAATGTATTCTATTCATTTTTAAGCAGATGATGTTTATAATATTATTTATATTTAAATTATTATAAATCAATTTATTTAAATATTATTAATATGCATAGAAATGAATAAAAGTTATTTCTATTTCACAAATAAAAAATTTTTATGCAAACTTTTATTATAAAGGTGCATTTATATTTTATAAATATTTGTTATTATATAATATTTAATCGATAAATAATAAATATTAAATAAATAAATATTAAAATTAAATAATGTATATTAAATAAATAAATAATAAAATATTAAATAAAAAAATAATAATCAAATATTTGTTATTATAAAATATATAATTCGTTTTTATAAATTATGATTAAATATTTGTTTTATATTTGTTAGTATAAAATTGAAAATTAGGAAAGAAAAAAAAAAAGAGGGAAAAAAAGAAAACAACGAAAAATTTTAAAGAAAATTTTTCAAAAAGAAAAACTGTTGTTTCAAAGAACAGAATTTTGTCTTATAAACAAATAATATTATAAGATAGAAAGATAAATTTTAAATAAAACATAAATCTATTTAAAGAGCAAGTTGTATTAAAAACTAATAAATGCAGTTAAATTTTTATATCTTTTAAAATTTTATTTATTTAGCAAAAGTTCATTTACATTTAAATAAATTTTCAAATCTAGATAAATCACTAATTATTCGGCCAGCCCTTTTCATTTCATCAGAGTTTCTATTCACTGCTAATTTTCCTTTCTTTTTTTGGACTACAAATATTTAAAAATATAAAATAAATTGAATAATTTAAATAATATACGAGTATTGTATTGTTCCTCAACAAAAAAGAAAAAGATTTCTGGAAATATAATTTTAAAAAGTGAAAAATATTTGGGCCTGCTTTAATTAAAAGGAAAATGAACTCTATACTTTACAGCAGTCGCTTGTGAATTTCGCGTTGTATAATTATAATCAAAACTCCCTATAGAATATAAAGATTTTAAGTCTTATAATACATCTTGTTTATTTAAAAACCTTAACTTAAAAGGCTTCTAGTAATGAGGTCCTTTAAATATAATATCACTCTGATTATAAAAATCATTACTTAATTGCTTTGATAATAGTTTCATGCATAAGAGTGATTTATTTCATACTTCACATGTACTTTGGTGACTTCTATAAATAAATTCGCAAATAAAAATTTTAGAAATGTCATTGACGCTTAGCTAAGATTCTTTATAACGTTCCCATGCCTTTATTTTGATAAAAAAATTATCGTTAATTTATTATATAAGAATTAATAAAACGCAATACAGTATAGTGTTAAAAATATCTGATTACTTTTGACCAGCACTCGCACATCATTTAAATTATTGAGTAATTAATTAATTTAAATAAATTTTACAGAAATATTAATTTAAATAAATTTTATTAAAAATTAAATTTATATATTTTAATCAAATACCATTTATAAAAGCCTTAAAATATGCAAAAATTAACAGAATTGAACGACGTAATATTTCTGATTTATATAGTATTTTATTTACTATAAAACTAATTCTAAAATTGTAAACTTTCCATTTATTTGAATGATTATAAATTTTGAGTTTATTTTATTACCATATTTATTTAGAAATTATATCATTTATACTTTATATCCATATCCACTGGATATCATTTAAACACATTTCAGTAATTCTTGAATTTTTAAAGAACATCTAATATTTTCAAAAGAAATATTAAATTTTGCTTTCATAATTTCAAGTTTATCATGAATTTCAAGCGACAAATATACTATTCTAAGAAATAATAATTTGTGAATAAAAATTCTTAAAAATTTATAATCATCTAATGAGTGTTTTATATTGATGTGAAAACCTGAATAATTCTCTTTTTAACATGTAATTAGTAACTAATGAAACATATTTTATTTTTACTTACATATGTAGTTTTTTAAATTAGAGCATTTGTCATGATTGTTTATAATTTAAAAAATATTATGTATTCTAACTATCATTATATCGTCGATGCAGTTCTTATCGAAAAGTTTAATCGTAATTTTCCTATCTTACAACATAAGACACAGTCATGACCATCATAGGAATCAATTTTAAGAAACACATTTATTTCTAAATAGCTTCAAAATGAATTAAAATAAAGCTTTTAATCGTTAATCATGCGCAGTAAATTTACAGATTTTTAATATTTTTTGAAAGATCTTTAGGTTTTATGGCAATATCAACTAATTTGGGTATGCTAATTACTCCCTTGAGACTATTGAGAAACTTTTACCATTCCGTACTTCAAGGAGAATATTCTTAAAAGACTTTTAGATGTTATTAAATGTTGACATAATTTGTGATTTAAAATGATTCCTAAAAAGTTTTATACAGCCTTACAGTTTGACTTTTATGAAACCATTTAGTCTGAATTTAGGAGACTGGATTGAAATATCACCAAAATTTACCTCCTTAACTTCTATGCTTCATGCTAAATTTAAGGTCTTTATGACTATCGTACTAAAACTTAAGATCTTCATCGAATATTTTACTGCTAAATGAGTCCATTGAATCTGTTGATTTACATCTGAAAATTATTACTTAAGCTTTAAAAATGAAGATTATTTCAACATTATTGGTCGTCATGCAGCTAAAGATCATTAGGATTTTAACACGTTCTAGAATTATGTTTTTCCTATTCTTCTCATAATTTGAAAGGCACCAGGTGTACAAAAATAATTAAAATCAATGGAAGACATTTTCAGAGGCTGTTTTGCACCAAAGAACTGTTAAACATGTATGAAACACTAGTATTATTCTAGGAAATTTTTCAAGACGGAGCCTAATTGACAATCAGATTCCTCAGAAAATTAAAAACTTCTCAGGAAAGAATAACACAATGTCGTCTTTCAGATGCCAAACTCTCTCACGTCCTGCATTAAGCCTCTTTACTTTCGTGTAATACGGTACTCAGAGTTTTGGAGTGCATGGATTGAAAAATCTCAAAATTTCTCTAAGGTTCTAATAATCTCTAAAGTCCAAGGAGATCGAATAGTATTTACAAGACTCGCGATTATATCGAGCATAGGATTCCTATTCAATGCAGATGTAGAGAGATAGTTTCGATTAAATAGTCTACAATATCTAATTTTTTTCCAGTCATATTTGATGTTCGATCAGTCCTATTATAACATATGTTTGTTATATGCACTTTCAATATTGAAAGTCTCTCCAAAAATTCTCGAAAAAATTTGCCATCCCATTGTAGTTCCCTTTAATGATCACATGTTAACCAGCTCCTCGATAATTTCAAAGTTTTCATCAATACCTCTAATAAATAATACTAGTTGAGCAGTATCATTTATATTCAGTGTTTCATCCGTACCTATAGTCCGCTTATATTGGCCAATCTTTCGTCAATTTAATCGAATCTTTTGGATAGTCTTTTCTTTTTACTTTAATAAACTTACGATCTCAAAATCCTTTTCTTTCAGCGCTTTCATCTGTAGGTATGGGGCAGAATTTAAATTAGCTAAACTGTTCAGTTAGTCAAACAGTGATGTCAAATTTTTATTAATAGCTTCGAAAATCATAGGTTTTTTTATATTAAAAAATTTTTATTTTAGATAAGCTTACATTCTCAAAATCCTTTTTTTTTTTTGTCTGGATATAAAACATCAAAAACTTGTAGCATACATTGTTTAAAGAGTTTCCCATCACTGAGAGGTTGTTACTTTTAGCAGTATTGTGTGGCATAATGTAACTTGCATGTGTAACTGCTTTTGAATATTGTTTACTTTTAAAACAATTGCGTTCACCTCTTAATTCTTTACAAGGGTTTTCTGTTTTTTGTTGTCTTTCATATTCAGACACTACTTGTATACCACTACTATATTGGATTTCTTATGATTTTATTTGAAGTGACAAATGCTGTATTCCTTGAAAACTGTTGCAGCTTCATTGCAGATGAGACAATTAGTTTATCCTTTACAAGTGTAAGAAAAATATTTCCTGGTTCATTCATTTTTAAAAGCACTACACTCTGAATTAACTTTTACATTTTAAGCATACTTTCTGGGCATGAACACTTTTCAAAATATTTTATGAACATCCACAATAACCTAAAAAGCATCGGTAATATTGTTCTTATTTTTTAATAATTTCACCACTATTCACAATGACGAATTCGTCGGTCTGCCTTATTTCCATCCCTCTTAATATATGAACTCGTGCTCACAGACAAGTCTAGAAAGATACTCGTCTATTCGCTATATGAATAGCAATTCTATGAATGTCTTTCTAGAAATTTATCTATTCTCTACCATCCTATATATCTTTTCTATCTTCTATCCTCATATCTTCTATTCCCTTCTACAATATTTGCTATTAGAACTTGTAAACATAACTTCATTATAAAACTAAAATTTCGACAAATAGGAAAAAGAAAGTAGGAAGATTATTAATAATTCATGTTGGAAGATTATCAATAAATGTAGAAAGATTATCAATAATTCATGAAGGAAGATTATCAATGAGGATTATCGATAATTCATGTAGCAAGTTTATCAATGAGTAAAAGTGGAAGATTATCAATAATTATCACATTCTGGGAAATTTTCATGGGGTGATGTTAAGTCTTGTTATTCTTAATTGTGCTCGTACCACAGTAGAAAGTAGTAATAAAATGTGCAGTGTGAATGTCATTGAAAGACCTCTTCTACGTGAATTCCCTTTCAGCACCTTTACATGATATCCCTTTCTTCTCCCAAACTCTATACAATATTTACCATACATTATATGGTAGTAATTAATACAATATTTATATTACATTATATGGTAAAATATTAACATTTCATATTATATATTGTATAACAATATCGTAAATATATTATATAAATATATATTTTGTTTAAATTTTGGTGAGCCAAATAGCTCTAATTTGCCCATTGCTGATTTTGACAGATGGAGTTTTTCTAATATTTATTTGATTTTCGAATTAAAAACTGTACTTACATTCAGATTTTTTTTACTGTATTTCCTAATAACGTTCGTAGGTATATTGCTAACACAACAGGAACATATGTTTGTAATCATGATGACATAATAAAAACTTATAAGAAATACACAAGTTATTTATATTATACGAGTAATAAGAACTTAAGTATAAGCCTAATATGAGTTTTCTGGCTCATGTTATATGAATGCTTTGATGAATACAAAATACTAAATCTTGGAATTATTCAAATAAAAGTATTTTCGAATATTTTGTAATCTTTAATTATTTTTAGTGTGCTTTATACTTTTGGAAAAGGATGTATGTGTAGCAATGGTATCCGATTTATTGAATTTATTAACTGTATTTCTACAGACAGCTTTTATCGAAATTAAATGCCTTATTTCCTTTCAAAAGAATTATCGTCACATTTTTTCAATTCTCTAACAAGCTTCATTGATCGATATTAATTCCAATAATTGCAGCTTTGTGAGGGAAATTTTCGAAACAACATTCACTCGATGCATTTGACTCAAGAAATAATTTGCAATCTGATTTTCGAAACAATATATTTAATGAAGCGAGTTAGCTGAAAGATATATTTATGTCGAAAAGTTCCATCACGGGTTGATTCATCCATTTAATTTGATAGATGGGTACAATTACAGCTGCTTGTTTAAGTTCACCATTTCTTTTCCTTAAAAGAATAAGGGTTCGATAAAATCAAAACACAAACGGAATATTTTTGGAAAAATAACCTAAAAATATCCGAATATATTTGTCGATGTTTTTTTTTCTAATGATTGAAAAAAATTTAAAATGGGATGCATGTTATATTATGATTTTATAAATCGTTTTCATATTTTTTTATCTTCACTTCATTTCTGGATAAAAATATAACAATAAAATTGTATGAAGAATGCTACCTACATACTTTCTGGAAAAATTAATTTAAAATATATTAAAATTGTTTTTTAATCACTGAAATTTTTGATAGTTATTCTGTTAGAGTAAATAATATTTCTTTGTAATCAATCTTAGAAAATAACAATCTTTAGAAATGTAAGGAACTTCTCTTTTTTTGAATTTCTAAGATGAAATAGCGATTTTAGATTGTGTAAATTTTCTGAATCAATAAAAGAAAAATAATAGTTATTTTTTATTCTCAAAAGAAAATAGATGGAAAATATTAATTTTTATTCTTAAAGTAATTGTACAGTTGATATCTGAAGTTAACCTAAATTCCGCTTTTGATGTAAAATTTCCGCATTTTTAATCTGAATTTCACATTTCAACAGAGATATCAGATGATTTAGGCTGAAACTGAGATTACAAAAAAAAGTTTAACATTTTGTTGCTTTTTATATTAGATGACTATGGAAAGAATTCGAACTCAAATCACAGAACTTAACTCATCTACCTTCGTGATTCAGATTTTCTAAGTATATAAAATATTCTTCAGTAAATTAAAATTGATGTTTTTAAGTAAAATTTCATTAAAAAAATTGAATTTAATTTCTTATAAAAAAAGCTATCATCGAAAATATGAAGAAGTGCAAACGATTTTTTTTTTCTTTCTTATAGAATAAAAAAAAATTGATACAAATAAAAATGTTTTAAATAAATAATAAAAAAAAAAAAATCAGTTTAAAAAATCAATTTTAATCTTGATTAAAATTGAAAATTAAATACAATTGTAGTATCGAAATACTTATACATATATTTATAGAAATCTATTCATTAAAATCTATTTTTTTTCAATGAAATATATTGCTTATATTAAATTCTAACAGAAGATATTATAAGGAAATAAAATTTTTATGCTGCTGCCAAACGATATTAATAAAATAATTTTTAAAAAAATAAATAAATTTCACGTTAAATTTGTATGGTATAATTGAGATCTTTTTTAAAAATTATTCCTAATGAGAATGTTTTTTTTTTAAATTTATTATAATAAAAAACAGTCATATACATCGTTTGCCCATCAACGACATTTTAAATTACATTAAGATGAGTTTTTTTCTGACCACGTATTCTTATTTACCCTTAACTTTAACTTCTTACTTGAGTTAGAAAAATGTAGAAGATTTTAATGCATTTAAATAAAACAGTTCTTCGGTGCTTATGTTGCGGAAAACTGCGAACTCCAGTTTGCAATTAAATGATCATGAATATTTATGAGAATGAAAACACGAAAAATAAATTAACTTTCCTGTTCTTCTACGAAAAAGCAAAAACTTTAAAAACCGTAAATAGTTTTGTGGAAATACTTCTGTCTAATTAATGGAATTGTTAATTTCCTCTTCATTAAAAATAAACCATTGGAGTAATCAATTTATCTAGTGAGTTCGCCTTTGAAGTGTTTGTTCTAGAGAATGGGAAAATTTTAAATAAAACAGTCATCGATCCACGATGTTTGCCGCATTTTCTAATAACAATGTGAGCATTTTATTTTGCACTTATAAATAATCAATTAATTAGGGGGTGTGTTAAAATGTTTTAATTCTCTTAATTATTATTAATTATATAAATATTTTGGCAACTGACATAAGAGTTTTCCAGGTGCTTTTTTTTAATCTGAAGGATTGAGATTGAGTGTTTAATTTCTGACAGAAATGATTAAATTTAGATATATTTATTTTTAGTTTTAAATAATAAAAGTAATTTTATATAAAACAGAATTTCTTATGTTGAATACGAATTTATCTAAGCTTCTCTTTTATAATATTATAAATAGTTTTAACTTATTTTATAAATAGTTTAAACTTATTTTATTAATAGTTTTAACTTACTTAACTTTTATAATTATTTATATAAATAGTTTTAACTTATATTGAAATTATATTGCAATTTAGATTTTATTTGTAAAAATTTAACTTTTTCAAACTGCAAATTGCTTGTATTAAAATACGTCTTTAAACGTGTGTTTTATATTTTAAAACTTGTATTTTAGTATACTCATTAATTGAAGTTAATTTATTTAACTTTCACAACGCTGCTAGGTTATATGGCATCTAAAATTTAATTAAATATTTGTTGATACTTGTAATATATGAAGAATATTATTTACCGTTGAAGTTCTATATCAATTTATAATATTGGCATATTAATAAACTGGGCATTTGCTCTTATAAATAATCAATTAATTAGATGTGTGTTAAAAGGCTTTAATTCTCATAACTATTTTTAATTATATAAATATTTTGTAATAAAATATTTTTGCAACTCATATAAGAGTTTTCAGTGTGCCTTTTTTTTTTTTTTTTTAATCTGAAGGATTGAGATTGAATGTTTAATTTCTGACAGAAATGATTAAATTTAGATATATATTTTTAGTTTTAAATAATAAAAAGGATTTTATATAAAACAGAATTTCTTATTTTGAATACGATTTTATCTAAGCTTCTCTTTTAGAATATTTATATAAATAGTTTTAACATATATTGAAATTATATTGCAATGCAGATTTTACTCGTAAAAAAAAAAAAAAAATAAATTTTTCAAATTGCAAATTGCTTGTATTAAAATACGTCTTTTAATTTGTGTTTATTGATTAAATTTAAATATATTTATTTTTTATTTTAATAATAAAAAGAATTTTATATAAAACAGAATTTCTTATGTTGAATACCAATTTATCTATTTATTTTTTATTATATTTATATAGATAATTTTAATTTATATTGAAATTATATTGCAATGTTGATTTTATTTGTAAAAAATTTAATTTTTCATACTGCAAATTGCTTATATTAAAATACGTCTTTAAACGTGGGTTTTAAGCTTTTTAAAATTTGTGTTTTAGTATATTATCTAACTCTCACAACATTGATAGGTTATATGCCATTTAAAATTTAAATATTTGTTGATACTTGTAATATATGAAGAATATTATTTACCGTTGAATTTCTCTATCAATGTATTATATTGACATGTTAATAATAAATTGGACATTTACTACTTCTACATTTCAAAGATTTTTTTGATGGAGAATAATTTTTAACTTTTCATCAATGTTTTTAAGTTCAGTAACTTTTAATAAATATTAATTGAACAATTTGCTACTCAATTCCTCTTTCTTATAAATATATTCATCTTTTCTAAAAAGTACTTCTATTCTATTTGAATACTTATTCTAAATTAAATCTGTATATTTAAGTCTGAAGAATATTTATAAATTAATATGCAATTTAATCAAACTCATAAATGATGGCAGCTTTTCAATTGATGCTATTTAATATATTGCGGGTTTGAGTCTTATTGATTTGTAGCTTGCTAGAACTCGAATTGCATTCTAATATAAACTTTAAAATAATATTCTATGCTTAATTAAGGGTAAAGGAGATTGTGTAGAAAAACAAAGGAATGAAAACATATGAATGAATTACATATACAGCCCAACTGCGATGTAAGGATTTAGGAAGAATATCGTTTGGTTTGGTTTGGTTTTTATAATGGTTAGTTTGTCGAGGTTCGAGTCTTGGTAGCGCCATAGATGATTGCAGTGGGTCGGAATCCTCTTTAAACCATAGGTCCCGGTCTAATATGACTGTTGGGCGTGGGGCTGACAACCTTACCCCGTAAAAAGAAAGCATCTACTGTCTCGAAATCTGCTAGTAGGTAGATAGTCTTGGCCTACCGAGGGGCTGTTGCACCAATGAAGAAGAATTATTATCACTTTTTGTTTGTTTGGGGAACATCGATCTTTCTACTGATATATGACACTAACAGCCCACCGATGGGTGATGAGAGGACGACATTGCTTTCCGGAGTCATTGCTTCGAATTTGCATATCGTACAGGATAAAATCCGAAAAACTTCCACCAATTAAACTGCTATCGATATGAGTTGTTTTATACAGTTTTACTATACTAATCGAATCTTCTAATTTTTTAAGTAGTAATTGAGCCCTCCTACATGCTAGCCTCACATGAATATCAACAGGTACATGTATATCTATCAATCTATATCACATTTCTTAAGTGTTTAAAGAATGCCTATCCCCACATCCCTCAAATCAAACAGCAGACTGATGGTCAATTGGCTAGCTCTTTGGCATCCTAGATTTCAGGTTCGAATCCCGGTGGAGGCATGCATGTTTGTTAATGGTTCAGAATCCACGTTAAACTGCAGTTACCGACAATAAATTAAGAATTAAGCTATCAGAAAAATGTTAACAAACTAAAGCAGAGATGGAAAGTCATGAATTTTTGAGGAAGTCCAAATCAGGAATTTTAGGAAAATAGTTTATTTTTTCCCAAAATTCTGAAACTTTATGTTAAAAATTAAATGTAAAGAAGGCAATGCAATCGTATCCTTCAGTAATACATGCTACTAGCAAAGACAGTTACTATTTGAACAGAAGACCATGTAAGTGTTTGTTCTCAGCACTGAGACTTCTGTAAAACTATCTTGCATCATCAATGAAAGGAGATCTTATAGAAGCTATTTTATTTTTAGAACAAGCAAAATTGGATGTATTACAAATACAGCATTTTTGTGATTAAAACATACATTTTTCTTTTCCTTGTCCTAGGCTATTCTGTGGTATCTCTAATTTGGTACTATTATTTTTAGGATATATGTATTTGTAAACAAATTTAATCTGTAATTTGTAACAATACATATATCAAAAACTGTAAACATTCAAAACTGTAATTTGTAATTTCAATTTATAACAAATAATGTATTTGTAAATAAACAAACCTTTTACATTAGTACAAATACTACACCTTTAATGTTAAAAAAAATGTTTTATAAGTCAAAATCTGTTTTTATAGATATAGTAATTCAATTAAAGTCATTCAAGTTGTTTGATCATTAGTAAAGTTCATAGGATTAAAAATAGTGAGCCGGAAAAAAAATAGTTACGTTTAAATTACAGAAAAAAATAGTGAGCCGGTATAAAAGAATCCAACTCTTAGTAATATTCCTTAGTCAAGATACCTATTCAGAATTACAAATATTACTTACTTATACTAACTTGCTTATTTACTCATACTTACTTATTTACTTACCTATATTTACTTGCTGACCTACTTATACTTACTTGCTTTCTTACTTACTTATACTTCTTGCTTACTTACTTATACTTCTTGCTTACTTACTTATACTTCTTGCTTACTTACTTATACTTCTTGCTTACTTACTTATACTTACTTGCTTTCTTACTTATATTTACTTGCTTACACTTGTTTACTTATATTTACTTTCTTACTTACTTGCTTACACTTGATTACTTATATTTGCTTTCTTACTTATACTTACTTGCTTACACTTACTTACATTTTTTTGCTTACTTACTTATACTTATTTGCTTACTTACTTATACTTACTTATTTATACTTACTTACTTACTTACTTGCTTATACTTACTTATACTTACTTACTTTTGCTTACTTACTTGCTTATACTTACTTATACTTTACCTACATTTACTTACGTACTTACTGCAAGCTCTAGGACAAACAGTTAGAATGATTCTTTGATTTACACCAAAATAAACCTTCTTTGCAATAGAATATTTTATTAAAAATTAAAGACTTTTTTAAAAAAATTACTGTAAGGAATTGTGATACGTGTTAGGAATTATATTACATATTTAAAAGAAGATAGTTGATAAATCTGGTTTTTGTATTAAGTTTAATTTAGCTTGTTTATCTCTGTTTTCTCAATGTTTATTATTATTTCTAGGTGATATCGAACAACTTACCATAACTGGAAGCCCAGACGCTGCCGAAAAACAATGTAACTCAACAACTCAGCCACTGGTAAGTAAAGTTTAGCATAACTAATTTTATTTCTGTCGACATGTATAGTTTTCAGAAATTACATTTAAAATTTATACATTCTCATGTCGTGAAAATAGTGCAAATACTAAAAAGTACGGTCAAATCAAGAAATCTAATTTATTTGACAACGTAAATATATTCTTTAGGATCTAAATCAAAGGATTTTCTTCTTGGATCTTAAGATTAAAATATGGGTATTAAATTTACCAGTATTTTCATTCAAATATCGAATATATATAATAGAATCGATGATATTTTGTGTTATATTTTTGTGTTGTTTTAAAAATGTTTTTAGTGTAAAATATTCAAAAGTCCAATTTGTAAGCATGTAAAATATAACATAAATGCAATACTATATTTATATAAAAAAATATCACGAAATAAATTACTCAATGGTAAGTTGCTTAGATGGAATGCTAGAGGAATTCGAAACCTATGACTGCGTCCGTTGTAATTGCTTTTTGTTGGTGATAATTTGTGTATACGTTTTATATCGACAGTTGATTGTCTGATTGAAGTATATTAAATTTTTCTGATACAAAACGTAAATGTGGGGGCAGCTTACCTTCAAAGTCCCCCAGAAGGAAATTTTTCCTCTACCAATCGGGTATTTAATATTAATTAATTCCTGATATCGGGTATTTAATGTTAATTAATTCCTACCTATCGGGAATTTAATGTTATTAATTCCCTGACACACCTAAAAAGTTCAAAAAAGAATAAACTTGTGATTATATTTGATGATTAAAGCATTGTTAAAAATTGTTTTCATCCATTTCCATGTTTACTAAATATTAATTATTCCTTAATAAAATATTTTGCCACAGAATATTAGTCGAAATTGTTTATCATTCGGGTGAATTTATAAAAGAGATGTTTTTTTAAACTAGTCTTACAATCTTTGTGACTTATTAGTTAATAGAGTTTTTGCATACCGTATTTTGGAAACCCGTTAGCTTTTCTCCCTAGCGCGCATGCTCATAGGAAACATTATTACAGATACGCATGCGCGATTTCATATGAGCATGCGCGCTAGGGAGAAAAAGCTAACGGACGTCCAAAATACGGTATGCAAAAACTCTCTATTGTCTATCGTATTTTCTTATATATACCACTAATTAATTTGATATATTATTTTCACATTCAGGTTTATTTATGGGAAATTAATTTGAGTCCTTTTAAACAATAGTATAAATGCTATGAGACAATTAGTTTCATCTAGTGACTATACTCTGGATCATATTTAGGGAATATTAATATTTGATATTCATTCATTTAAAATACTTTACGCAGAAAAATATCATTATAACTTACTAAAATGCCCTACAGGAAAACTATCAAATAATTAAAGTCGCAAAAATCCCATGAGTTTTCATTTATTATTATTATTATTATTCATTTTTATTTATTATTATTAATATTCATTTTTATTTATTATTATTAATATTCATTTTTATTTATTATTATTATTATTCATTTTTATTTATTATTATTATTATTATTTGCAAGGAATGGAATTTTAGATTGTTCCTTAAATGTTTTTTGATGTTAATCTTTGATTGATTTTTTATTATTTCTAATCTAATTCAATTACGAATGTGACTGAATAAAAAGCAATATTTCTGATATGGATTCTTGATTTATATTAGAATGCATTCAGGTTTAATTACTTCGTAGTAATTATTTTCAAGATGCAATGAAGACATTTTGTTTTCACCTAACTATCATTACAGAAACCATATCAAGGGACAGGTACTATTTAAAAGGCATTATACTTTATTATTCATCTTTAGAATATATATGCTAATTTATAAAATTAATTAAAAAAGGAGCTTCTGATTAAAATTCATTATTGTCTCAGTCATCCTTAGTTCAAAGTAAATGTTTACAATTTAATACATTTTCAAATTATTATTTTATACTTTCATTTTAATCAACAATTTAAATTATAAATTTCCTATTCATCATGTCATTTTAAAGTTTACAATCGATGAAAAGCAATTATAATTTTATAATATTTACAGTCTTCATTATGTATCTTATTATAAAAGCATAGCATGTGCCATGCTAAATTTTTCTTGACTAATTTTAAAGTAACACGTTTTTTCTACTTTTTCTTTTTAATCATTATGTCTGGAAAAAAAAAAAAAAGTATTTTTTAAATATTTTTACAATGTAAAATTTAAAAATATATTTTTAATATTTAAAAATATTTAATGAAAATTTTACGATAAACAATGGGCGCAAAGAAGTGCATGGTTGTACTAAATATACTTCCTCTCTGGGTGTGAGACTGCAGGCTAACTAATACGCAGGGTTGCGCTAAATTTACTTCTCTCTTTCGGTGAGAGACTGTGGACCAACTAAACGTCTCTCAGTGAAAACATAGGGATGCGCTCTGCTTCTTCTCGGATGAGAATCTCGTGACCAACTGATCATTTCTCCTGAATGCCACAAGAAGGTTCTATTGTCAGTAAGTAGGAGAAGCGCGGTTACACTTTCTAATTCAAATAGATTTATATTTTTATGGAAAATTTATGTTTACCACAAAACATTTTTCTATTTTATTTCAATTTTATAAATTGGAAAATATTCATTGCACTGAATTGCAGAGCTAATAAAAACGCTTAAGAATATTTGTTTATAATAAAAATTTTCAAATTTAGGAACACAAATCCCTTTAAAGAGAGTTAAAAATAATTTTCATCAAAATTTTAAGTACCTGTAAGTATACTTAAAGTGCCTTAATTTCGTTATTTTTCTCCTTTTTTTCTAAATTTTTTTAAAATTATTAAACAGAGAATTGCTACTTTCAGCTAATTTAGTCTTTTAATTTTAAATCTTTTGTAAATCTACTAATTTAGATAATTTTAAACATTAATTTTGTATATGGAAGTATGGGGAAAATTCTACCCAGGTACTTCTTAATTGTAGCCACATTTGCTTTTGTCTTTTGGTTATAAAGCTTAAATTGTGAATTATCATTTCACAAATCGAGGCAGTATATGACAGTAATACAGTATAGTACTGTCGTCAGCAAATACAGTATAGTAATGTCGTCAGTAATGCAGTACAGTAATACAGTAATATAACGACAGTAGTACAGTAATACAATAATATCGTCAGTAATACGGTACAGTAATATGTCGGCAGTAATACAGTAATGTCATCAGTAATACAGTACAGTAATATGTCGTCAGTAATACAGTACAGTAATATGTCGTCAGTAATACATGTCGTACAGTAATACAGTAATGTCGTAAGTAATACAGTAATATCGTCAGTAATACTGTACAGTAATACAGTAATGTCGTAAGTAATACAGTAATATCGTCAGTAATACAGTAATGTCGTCAGTAATACAGTAATGTCGTCAGTAATACAGTAATGTCGTCAGTAATACAGTGCAGTAATGTCGTCAGTAATACAGTTATGTCGCCATACTAAAAGTAACCTTCAATATTTTTATGTCAAAAATAAATAAAATGTATGCCTCTTGGCACTCGTAGCTACAATGAATTGTGTTTATCTCAGAATATCCGGGGAGGTCACTACGCTCTACGCCAAGAAGTTCGATCCCGACCGTTTTCCATGATAGGCACCCAGAACGACCAGCGGCCCTTTAGAGGGGACATCGTTCATGATGACGAAGACTTCGATTTCGTGGAACCCGGATCAGGAAGCGAATCCGATGATGAAGACTACGAAGAAGAGACGAGCGAAAGCAACATCGCGGGCAACAGGAAGAAAAAGGTTTGTAAAAATACTTCTTTAGATAGTTTTAAAAAAATTAATTGAACGAATTTTAGAAACAGTGTTTTATTTATGTAGCTTACCCAAATAATATATTGTAGGGTGCAGTTGGGCAACTGGATCTTAATTGGCTGTGGGTGGGTTGAGATATTGGAGGTACAAGATGGAGAACTCACAACTTGATTTACACAGACACCATTCACATACAATTAACGACAGAAAATATTTAACAAAGACATATAATTATAGATTCGTGGATTCCACTTCAAAGCCAAAAATCCGATACTCATGTACGCGCCGAATGCGCGAAATATACTTCCTCTCCGATGTGAGAACTTGTAGGCCAACAAATACGCAGTGTTGCGTTAAATATATTTCCTCTCGGGGCGAGAGATTGCAAAATAAACTTTTCTCAGCGGAGAAATGCATCCTCTCGGGTGAAAATGTCGAGTCCTATTGACCATTTCTCCTGAAGGCTACAGTGGGAGCTCTTGCCGGTGTGTAGGAAGAAGCACGGTTGTAATATTTTAATATTGTATACCGAGTTTGAGGTCAGTGGTGTCTCCAACAAGTGAAGCTATAAAATAAAAAGATAATTAAGAGTATAAATTATTATTTAAAACAGATTAATCTCTTCGCGCAACTCATTCATTTCAAAACTTTTATTTAAAATTAACGCTGATTTTCAAGTGATTTTATTTATGTGTTTTAAAGCTGGCATGAATTATGTGTTGCTAAATATAACGATTAACCAATATTAAGTAATTTGCTGTTAGTTCATTTTGTCTCGCTTTCAAAATATATATATATTATTATTTCAATTTCCTGAAAATAATGTCTAAAGATTAGTTTATGTTTATAAAAGTTAATTTATTCATCACTTAAAAGACAGTTCTTGTGGGGATTCTGCACTTTAGGGTTCCGATTTCACTAAGTCTCTTTTTCGCGTAAATAGAATCGCCAAAACCAGAGTATTTTGTAACCACAGCGGCCATTTTGTTTGTTTAACAGGACTTGGCGAAACTTTGAAGGAAAAAAATCACCATATAAACAAGCGGAACCCTAAAGTGCAGAATTTCCGTTTTTTGTAGTATTCTGACCAATTGCTTCAGAACTTTATTCGGTTCTTGAACATTGGTACACACCCATATGTATTCTTTTCACCAATGTATGTTTACACATGATAACTTGAAATTTGCGAAACGATTTCAGGTTTTTTTTATTAATGTTTCTCATTCTTTTTGTGTAAAAGTATTTGATGATAGAGTTCTGAAGTCATCTGGGGATTATTCCATTGAACTTCTAAACTGAGGGATTAAAATGCACTATAGATGTAAATTACAAACACATTACAGTACGGTCACTTTTGAATTCCTTTATGTGCCGAAAATTCTCATAATGGCGAAATTCTTCAAACAAAAGTAATCAGTGACTACAGTTTCCATTTATCTTGTAATGGCTACTTCGGTCTATTTGTTAAAAGCAGTTATTAGCATTATTATCATGCCATTAGCATTAATTCATATAATGGTTGAGACGACTAGATTGGTGAGCATTAAAATGATGCATTTCTGACTTAAATCTGTAACTCATTTGGAGTGAAAATCATAAAGGAAATCTCTATTTGAATATAATGGAAATATTTAGGTTTGTTTATATGATTTAAAAACCTTTTGCTTCAAAGAATGTTTCAAATATTTTTGTAGAATATTTATTTAAAATATGAATAAATTTCAGACTTATATATTTCTATTATGTTGAAACATAACTAAATAAAGAATTCTCTTAAATAGAGTTTAATTAAATCAGCCTGCAATTTGTCAAACGATCATTAATGATTTTTTTATGAGAAATAGTTTACTAAAGTAATTTCCATATAAATTGGATTTTAATATATTCCTATAACTAAAAATATATTATGTATATTGAAATTATTTTTTATGCATTTAACTATAAAAAATCTCATAAAATTTTAATTGCAGATTCCATTAAAATCAGATAGCAGCGACGATGAAGATTTTATTCTTGATGAAAATGATGACAATGAAGAATATGAAGAGGATGAGGATGAAACAGACGAAATTGAAGAAGAAAAAGATAGAAAAGATGAAAAGGCTATTGCTAAAGACGATGATTATGTTTTTGATAACTATGAAAAAGATGAAACAGAGGAAATCTTTGATGAGAAACCTGAAGAAAATATTGACCAGAAAGTTGAAGAAAATATTGACCAGAAAGTTGAAGAAAATATTGACCAGAAAGTTGAAGGAAATATTGACCAGAAAGTTGAAGAAAATATTGATCAAAAAGTTGAAGAAAAAGTGGACCAAAAAACAGAAGAAAAAGTTGATGAAAAACTTGAAGAAAAAGTTACCGTTAAAGAAATTGTCGATGAAAAAAAAACTGAAGATAAACCTCATGACAAAAAGTTCAAGAAACTGTTGAGGAAAAAAGATAATAACAGCAAATATGATTATAATCCTCCAGATGATGAGACAGATGATAGTGATAATGAAGATGATGATAACGTTGAAGGGTCTGGAACTGGATCACAAATTGGTAAATATTCATAATATCTAAATAAGTCATAGAATTATATTTAAATAAAAATTAATTTTTGTGTATTGAAAACGAACAAAATTTTATTAACTATGTATATATTGAAAAACAATTCTTACGTATTTTTTTCTCTCTATTTTATTAATAGATTTATTTATACATTTCGAATATAACATTGATTATCGAACTTTTTCTTGTTCTAATGCAGCTGACAAACACTTAGACAGCTTGGTCTTGATTATCGAACTACAATTAACAATAATTTACTACATAATATACAAATGAGTAACAAATTATAATAACTTTTATCATAATAAATTGAGCTTTAAATGTGATTACAATTTATTGTTGGAACATTCTGCTTATCAGTGGGAGTGGGGTTACCTAACAATATTTTATTAACGTTAATTCATTAATTGTTTTTGTCCATAAATGATAGAACCCGAATGTGTCCGTATTGAAAACCAGATTGAAATTTTTAAATAGTAATTCACATCTGAGCATTAGAGGTTAAACTTTGCGTATTTAAGTTCCTTTAATTTTGATGAAATATGTCCCTTTATTATTTTCCAATGGAAATAGATTCTCGATAAAATATGATTAACGAGTAAGTTTGATGAGGGCTTGATTTCTTTATTAATTTATGAACCTCCAACAAGGAATTACGAAGTTCATGGTTCGTTTCTCATACTGTAATAAAGCTTCTGTTAAGAAGGTGTCTTCTGAACAAAAAGTTCCTGCTTAACCTTTTTTGTGATATAATATACAGAAACTGGTTCAGGCTACTTAATATAAGGGTGGATCTAAGGAGGATGAGTAACAATGGACTATAGATATCCTCTTCTGAAAGGAGTTTACTTGCGGATAGCATCGATTAATCTATCTAGTTCCACTCTTCACAACCTCCGCTTCTCCATTGTGTTAATTATGCATGATACTTCACGGCTTTCAACGTGATTTGATCATTATTCACTTCCTATTCATCCATTTTTATACGCTGTGATATAGAGAAAATTACTAGTTGATGCTTCCGGGCACTCACCCAGTATTTTGCCTTGAGGACTGGCTCAGTAAAATAAAGCTGTTAAAAGTTTTTAATAACTGTTAAAAAGGCTCAATAGGTCATAATACTACTGTGCCCGAAAAGTAAGACCAATTTTTTTTTTTTTTTTTTTTTTCAAAAACTCTTCATTTATTCTCCCAAATTTATTTCATCGCCTTCAAAGTAATCCCTCCGGACACAATGCACTTATGGCAACTTTTTTTCCAATCCTGAATGCATGCTACAAAGTCATCGGCAATGAAGGCCTTCAAAGCACTCGGCGATTCACGTTGAATCTCTTCAATCAGTATATAATTAATAGAGTATTTAAATAAGTCGTAACTATGAGTAATAAAGAATTTAAATAAGTCATATAAACTATAAGTAATATAAATATATCTGAAGTTGAAAATTCCAGTCTTATTTATTATTTTACTAATAATTTTTACAATGCACTAACGTTGTTGAAATATATAAAAAAGAGAGCTTTGAAACTAAGAAGTACTGCACAAAAAAATAAAAATTGAAGTTCTAAAACCAATTACTTAAAAAATTATAAATAAAATTTTTTTTTCCTTTTGACTGATCATCGATTACATTGTTTATGTCAACTTCAATAATTCGATGAATATTTAAAAGATCTAAAACTTATTATAAGATCTTATATTAACTATCTTCTCCTTTACGCGATGTTTATTATTTGATTTTGAAATATTTTGTTACAAATATTTTATGCGTAACTTCAGTATAGTAGTACTTCAGAACTCCAGTATGATATCTTTTTTAGCATTGATGATCAGAATAATATACACATTTCAGTCACATTAATGTGACCACCTGTCAAAAGCCAGAATATACACTCTTGTATATTTTGGCTTTAAGGGGAATGTGGAATGTGGAATGTGGTATTTAAGTGGTATTAAGTGGAATTCTTTATATACACTCCACTGCAATGTGCTGCCACCTGCCTTTTGTGATTGGTTATTTCACGCTGACGTCGAAAGTAGGTGGTGGTCACATTAACGTGACTGGACTGTGTATTTCTGAATCAAAATAGTTATTGCAAAAGTCTTCTAAAATACCACAATTGCTTGTATAAAATTTAATACTGAAATTAAATAAATGCAATGATATACCATTTTTTTAACTTGTTCATTAGAACTCGCCTGGTCGGAATGGTCACCTTGTAGTGCCACATGTAACTGGGGACGACGCACCAGGACGTCTTACTGTCTGGACAATGGTTTGAATCTGGAGAGTTGTGCAGAAGCAAGTTCCAAGCGCTCTGAAACCGAAGCATGTTTTGTTCGATTGTGTCCTACCACTACTACAACTGCATCTACTACTACAGCTTCGTTCGCTGCTACTACTCCTGCGCCAACTTATAATACCACAGGTAAATTTCAGAAAATGTAAATGAAAAATTAGCGGAATGTATACATATAATTAACCATGTTCATTAAATGTAACGCTTTTATTGTTGACGCATTAAATGTTGTAAGAAACTTTGATGAATTTGAAAACTTATACAACAAAAATATGTACCTTGAAACATTTTTAATATGTAATATAAAAAAATTGTTCTGGTAACAATTTTGTACAATATTCATATCAAGAAATCATTACCCTTTAAAATATTCACTAAATTATTGTGAATAAGTAATGTAGACAAATCTTTTCTCTAGGACAAATCTTTCTATATATTTTCCTATAACATATGTTTTCTTTTTATTCTACATATATATTTATGTACTTAAAATTTGCGAGTGATATTTATTATTTATAAGTGTAATAATTCATTCCTATGTGTAATTATAAAAAAAAAAAATTTTAGTTTGATTTTCTGTTAAAATTTTAAAGCAACCAAAATTTTAAATGATTACAGATATTTGTAAGGTTGTTTTACATACACCTTTATTTTAGAAAGCACTTTTAAGGTAAATAATAAGTTTTTATTTCCTTACATAAGTAAAAAAATATTTTTATTATATTCAATAAATTTTTAATGTCCTACTTTTTAACCGTCTTAATAAATTTTTAGGATTGGCTTATCTTGTTTAAAAGATTCAGAGCAATTCTAAACAGTTTCTTTCAAACAAAGAAATTCATTTAAAATGGAATAGCACTTTGTATTCAAGCGGAACTCATCTTTCATTCAAAGATTTCATTAATTTCTGATCTGTAACAAGGGACACAGTTAGTCAGAATGGATATTTCAATTGTTAATGTCTAAATCAATAATACGCTTAGTTCTGTAAATAGCTAAAAATTAATTTTTCGAGAATTTTTCTAAAAAGTGCAATTAATGTCATTTTAATGAACAAAAATATAGCCAGAAAGCATATAAATGTAATCATGTTGATTATCTTTAAAAATAAACTAGAATAATTTATCAGTTAAACATAATAATGAAACAAAGTTTTGGGGCTTTCTGAAGTAATATCGTTGATTTTTCTACTAAAAAAATTAATTACATTACAATAATTACAATACATTATTTTCTATTTTTGTTCTTTAAATTTCCATTTCATAACATAAATTAAAATCAAACTAAATAAATAAAATTTTATTTTATGTGTGTTTATCATATTTTGTTTTACTCTATCGGTATAAATATATATTTTTTTAATTTTTATTTATTTTTTTTTTTATATTTTCACTCACAATGCCTCTTTCATTTATTTTTAAATGATAAAATTTTACATTAATATGAGATTTATTTTTTTTTTTACTGATATACTTACCATAATTGCGCAAAAACTAATCTATTCCAGTAAATTTATGCATTAAAATATTTTCTATGTTATCATTTTCCTTGAAATTTTTCGAAATTCTAATTTTGTCATTTCCATATTTTATTGAAGACAGCAAAATTCAGATTATACGTGTTATTTTTATATAAAAATGAATAGTAACATTTTGGATGGAATTTTATATAATAGAATATTCAAGAACAATAAAAGTATTAGACCGAAAGATATGAAATTTTCCCGATTCGTGGCTCAGTAGCAGTGCGCGTGGTAATCATTAGGGCGGAGATTCTATCTGATGGCGGCTTTGTTGTAGATATTATCTCAAAAAAACCAAGAGACTCGTTGGCGTGTGTGATGTTCAGCATCTTTCCTCGTTCATCGGGCTATCTGGTGAAAGTTTTCAAGCTTTTCTCCCAAATGACCGAATGACTACTGCTAAATAATTTGCTAGCTATTTTATAAAATTGTTTTCGCATAACAGTATTCTAATCTAGGGACATTCTACTGCAATTAATTATTGTTATAATATTATAATATTTATAAGGTAAACTATTTTTCTAAATATGCAGAAACAATTGTGAAATATAAAACTATCTTCTTTAAACTGCTCATAAACTTTTTATGCCGATGCTCATAAACATAGCTCATATAAATATAGTATAATATTTATACCGGTTCTCATAGACATAACTCATATAACAATATTTATACCAGTGCTCATAGACATAATGTGCATGCAGTGCTTCATATAAATCTAATATGTGTACCAGTGCTCATAGACATAACTCATATAAATATAATATTTATGCCGGTGCTCATAGACATAACCCATATATAAATATGGGTTATGTCTATGAGCTCAGGCCTTAACTCATATAAATATAATATTTATACCGGTGCTCATAGACAAAACCCATAAATAAAAATGTAATATTTATACTGGTGCTCACATGCATAACTCATATAAATCGAATATCTATACCGGAGCTCACAGACATAACTCATATGTATATAAATATATTTCAACTAAGTGGAAATAACAATAATTATTATTTTTTATTTTTAAAAATGAGCGGAAACAATTATAATTAATTTTTATAACAATTCTCAACCTTTGGAGTAAAGGTTGAGAATCTAAATTGTATTTAAATGTCCTTTGAAGCATAATTATGCAATGCTGTTTATGCATTAAGAAATATTAATTAAATGAATATAATTTTTGTGATAAGATGCACCAAGAAATATTGATTCATTTACTTTGTGTAATTCCAGTGGTTGTGAAAAAAGCGACCTGCAGAGTTCATTGCCAAAATGGTGGATCGTGCCAGCCTCCTTACACGTGCATCTGCCCTCATGGTGTCTATGGAAGTTTGTGCCAGTACGGTAAGTGGTATGTGATATTCTTTATTTTTTTTTTTTTTATGTTCATTGCGTGTTCCATTTAAGCAAGTATACTGTCATCAACAGGTGATTTTTTAAGGATTCATTACGATGACTATTTTGTTCAAAATTACAAACAAAAGGAATTTGTGAAATTTATTTTCATGACTCATATATATATTTATTTATCATTGAATTTAAAAAAACTCAGTTTTAGAAGCCTATTATGTTATTGTACTCATATCCACTGATAATTATTTAACAAAGCAAAAATTAAATAAAAACACGAAGCCTAGCATTCGATAAATCATGAATAAATAATAATTTCAATTGGGATTTTCTAAGTAATTTATTCTGATTATAATAGTTTAATGATATTAAATGATAAACATCATTAAATTACAAGACAATTTGTTTATAAATTTTAATGAAAAAAATTTATCTCACATTCACTATAGTTACTATCTTTTGTTGTTGTAATTGTTTTCTATTGTTTTTTTTTGTTTTGTTTTTTATTTTTTACATCCTGTATTTCTCAAATTAAATTTCTTCAATACACTTCAAGAATGTATTACAAAGAAAGCTTGTAAAAGGCATTATATTCAAAAACGTCAAAGAAACCCAGATATTAGGTTTCGTTTATGAACTAATTAACCTTGCAAAAAGCTGTTATTATTTTTTTTTCATAAAAAAAGTACAATTTGTATCAATAGAAAACAAGATTTCTTTTTTTCTTCTTTTTCTTCATTGGCGCAATAGCCTTATGGTGGCTGACTGCCGACTGGAAGATTTCAAGACGGGAAATAATTATTTTTTACGGAATAGGGTTGTCAGCAATACGCCCAACATTCTGCAATCATATCAGGCATATTAGATTAGGACTTAGGCATATAGGGGATTCCGAACCACTACAAACATCCATGGCACCGCCAGGATTCGAATCTGAAACGTGTGGCATCGGGCGCCAGAAGAAAACACTCAGTTATTAAGGGAGATTTCATCGTATTTGAGAGCAATAATAGTTTTATACTTAACAGATAACTCTCCAAAATACGCATTTATAAAAAAAAATCATACAGTTAACATTAATTCATTTTTTGAAGAGGAAATATTTTAAATTAGTTTCTTTTGGTTGTAAACATACAGAGAAATATAGACAAATTTGTTTTTATTTACAACAATTTTATTGATAAATTAAATAAAGTGTTGCATTGCGCAACTTAAATTAGCACGTCTCATAAACAATATTTTAACAATTCAAAAGCCATTTATTCTTCTCAAGCCATAGAAAAGTTGAATTATTTATATTTATAGTTTTAATATTTTTTTAATAGCAATTGAAATTTTTCATCGGCAGTTGTAAAACTTTCTTATTTCTTTAATATCAATATTTAAAAAATATATTATATTGTATTTTATAGACTTTCTAAAATTGGACTTTTTTTTACTTTCTAAATCTTAAAAAAAGTTAACAATTATTCCTTATAGATTTCAGAATGAATTAGTTGTAGATACTATTATCGAAAATTCTCAAGAAATTAATATAATTTTTTACGTAGTAAACATTTCTATCGATCAATGTATATCTTGAGCATTTAAATAATATTTTTGTTTCATTAATTTGTCATTAATCTAAATAAATAAAGGTTACTAAATCATCATTCAATCTTTTCAGAAACAAATACTCTAAATATCTTGCATGTGCATTAAACAAACATCTAAATGACCTTTCTAAATGGTATGACAAGTGGGAAATTGGTCTTAACATTAACAAACTCGTAGCAGTTTTTTCAGCTAGAATTAAAAACATATAAAAACCGGTCATCTACCTCAAATACCAACTTATCTTCTGAAAATCAAAAACAAAATTTCATGGAATGTATCTACATAAACATCTAAACTGGTCAAAAATACAGAATAAACATTAGAAGACTGTATTCCTTATAGCAAGAAACCCGAGTATGAGTAGGCATAACAAACTTCTGATTTTCACCTCTGCGCTTCGTCCTCTTCCCACCCATGTATGAACCTATGCCGCTAATTATAATACTAAAATCTTGCAATCTCAACAAAATATGACCGTTAGACAAATAACGAATGCCAGCTGGTTCATGAGAAACGATGATATTCAAAGATCCATCTCCCTGCTACCTCTCAAAAATACTGAAAAAAACTTTCAGAAATATTCATCAATTATATTGACAACCACCAACATCTGGTCATTCAAGAGATCGAACAATATGTACCGCACTCTAATTTTAAAAGACCTAGGAATATTCTGTTCTAACCTACACCTAAATTCAATTTTGAATTTTTAGACTTTTTCAATTCTCACTGACTCCTTTAACCTCTGGGCATCGCCAATATTTTCATTCTTTTATGTTTGCCACCACCGAAGACGGAGCCAGTGAGCTCCAATAATTTTCATCATCATCATTCAAAAAATATCAATGAATATATTCTAAAATAAAAATTTTATTCTGATCATCATATATTTTTAACACCCAATCTACAATTTAGATTCAGTTATTCTTTTGTATTACCTGTTAATCTTATATTAACTAATTCAGAGATGTACAAATCACGGAAGTCTGTTCTGCGTATAGCCTGCATCTAACTTTATATGCTGCATATGTTTAAAACTTGCTATCCTCATTTAAGGATCCCTTTTTTGGATTTATAAAAAATTTTAAAAGTTAATCAATTGCAGTATTAGTTCTCATGTTCATTCCCAAAGTAAACATAGAATAGTTCAATTCACCTTATTTGATTTTGAACTTTTAGTTCAAACCCCTTATGCCCTAAGCCAAAGTTGGCCTTTTTTTTTTTAAATTTGTAGTAATGTAAAATTTGTATTTTGTAGTTTTGTAAAATTAACTTTTTTTTAATTTTCACCTATACTTTAAGTTATAAGCATCTCAATAACTCAAAACTCCTTTTATTTCTCTTATCAAAATTGGGAAATTAGAAAATATTAATTTTCAAATATAACAACAAAAAGTTATTTAAAGAAACGTATATTTTCTTAGACATGATATTATTTATCTAAAATAATTGGCATTATTTCTTAATTATATTAAATACAAATACAGTTTACTAAGAAGCAGCTATGTTATAAAATTTAAAAAAATCAGTATTTAGTGTTAAAATCAGTAGTAATAAATTAAAATAATTGTTTAAAACACGTTTGGAGGATATTTTCCTGTCTAAATATTTTAAACACTATTATAAATCAATAATTAGAACAATTCTAATTTGATTAAATGTAACACTCTTATTAATTAAGTTTAATTCGGTTTATGAAGGAGTGGAGTCAGATGAACGACAAATTAAGTTGTGTGTCTAATTCTGTGTTTAATAAAGAGTGTTAAATTTCAGTGAGGCAAGCTTGTAGAGCAAATTGCAGAAATGGCGGAACGTGCTATCCACCTTCCACATGCATCTGTCAGAAGGGATATTTTGGCACAGAATGTCAGTATGGTAAGTGTGATTTTTTATTGTTATTAAATTTATAAGTTTCTTTTGACAAAATATTAAAAATGATGTTAACAAAAGAGACAAAAGGTTAAATTATATCATTTATTTTTTTTTTCAATTCCTTCTATTAGCTCGCACTCTCCTATATATATCTTGTTCAAATTTTCAGTCGTTAATCAAATACTTTTTATCCATCCACTCAAGTTCAAATAAATTTTTTTAACTTGTAGTGGATGACACTTGATGTTAATACAGTCTTTTCAAATATTAATTCAGTAATTAAATTTAATTAATTAATTTTAGTTTTTTTTTAGATTTAAGTTGCATATATCTATCATTAGATGGCGCCAGAAGTAACTTTATTTATAAAATACTTAATGCAATATAGTGAAAAAAAGTAGGAATTGACTTATAAAAAAAATTTTATATTACTTGTTTTATAACGTTTTTCATGTTCTTAAAACAACAAATCAAGCATTTGTTCCTATTTTATATTTTAAACTTGTGTAAAATTTATTAACAACCTTTAAATACCACAGGTTATATTAAATAGCAAATTGTTTCACATAAATTCAACTGGAATATATAAAATAAAACAATAAAAAAATTATACATGAAAAGGTAAAATGTAGCGTACAATTTTAATTGTGCAAATTGTCTTACATTTTAATATTCTAATACAAAAATCATTCTGGGGATAATGATAATTCATATGCAGAAAAAATTTTAATTGAAATCAAGTTCTGTGTTAAGCTCTTTGTATCAATTTCATATATATCATATATAATTTCAGTTTGCTCAACTGAATGAAATTCATTTTTTTCTATATTTTATTCATGAATAATTTAATTTCAAATGGTTCTGTAGATTTAGAAAAAATAGTATGAGATGAATATTTTAATTAGCTTATAAAATATTTAAAAGAACATCAAATGCATGCTATTTTATACAATACACAACAGTAATAATTTTTTAATAATGAGTTTTTTTTTTTTAAGTTAGGAGGAATCCAGGAAGGAATTCGGAATATTTTGCATTCGTATTCTTTTTTATCGAAATACAGACAGAAAAAAATGGTTGCTATTTCTGCAAATCTCTTTTTCTTAATCTTGATAAAATACAGTCATATATTTTCAGAGCGTAGAAAGATATCTCTTATAAAAAAAGAAATGAGTAGCCAAATTGTTGCAAATATGGAATATAATATGAACTTTTTAAGTTTAGTCGATATTTTCATAAACTTATATAGAATATTTATAAAATTAAATTAATTAAATTAGGAAATTCTGATTTTTTTTTTTAAATTATATTTAAATTCTATTTAATATTTTAAGAAAAATGTATTTTTAATAAAATTTAATAAAATATATTTAAATGTTATAAATTTTATAAAATATTTAATATAATATATTTAAATGCAAACTGTAAGCTTGAATTATTATATATACCAATTGAATAAAAAAATGTTTTAGAAATTAAAACTAATTTTAAATAATTTGACTTTAAAAATATATTTTGTACTATTTTCTGGAAAATATTTTAAAGTATATCTTAATAACTGATGTTTTTATTAAGTTTTTAAATTGATTGTTATTAATTAATTTAAATTAATTGTTTTTATTAAATATTTAATTTTTAATTAAGTTTTTAAATGTTTAATTTTTAATGAAATGTTAAAAATATAAGTTAGTTATAAAAAATATTCTATGAACATAAACATATAATGTTTTAATGCAAATAAATATCTACATAACTGATAATTGTCTTATTAACGTTAGCACATTAAATTCTAATTTTCAGATTCGTAATTTTCTAAGGAATAAAATTATCCGATTTGAATAATTTTGTAAATGCTGTTCATTTTGACTGTTATTAAATATATCTCATTTATACATAACATGATTAGTATTTTTTATTAATGATGGCTGACAAATCTTTTAAAATGGTGTTAGCAGTTAACTTTAATAGAAATAAAAACGTCAGTTTTTAAGACATTCTTTAATTTTTTTCATTTTTCCTGAAAATTGTACAAAACAAGTTTATAAAGTCAAATTATTTAAAATTACTTTTAATTTCTAAAAAAATGTTTGGTTCAAATGGTATATATAATAATTCAAGCTTGCAGTTTGCATTTAAATATATTTTATTAAATATTTTATATAATTTATATCATTTAAATATGTTTTATTAAATTTTATTAAAAATATATTTTATTAAATTACATTTAAATATATTTTTATTAAAATATTAAATATAAATTAAATATATTTTTAAAAAAGCAGAATTTCATAATTGAAATCTGATTTAAAAGTATTCTATATAAGTTTATCATAGTATCGACTAAACTGAAAAAGTTGATATTATATTCCATATTTGCAAAAATTTGGTTTCTCATTTATTTTTTATCAGAGATATCGTTTTACGATCTAAAATATATGAACATATCTTATCAGGATATAGAAAAAAGATGTACAAAAATAGCAACCATTTTTTCTGTCTGCGTTTCGACAAAAAAAGAAAAAAACGAATGCGAAAATATTCCAAATTCCTTCCTAGAGAAAATCAAATTTAGTTTATAGGAAATAATGATATACTCGTATTTCAGACTCAACTGTAAGCTAAAGTTACCACACAAAATATTTTTAAATCAGAATATTATTTTAGTCAGAATTTTTTAATTTAAATCAGAATTTCCTTCTTTTTTAATCAAAATCAGAATATTTTTTAAATTATTTTTACGGAGTCTATAAAAGTATTAGGTTACAAAATTTTCTTAAAAATACATTGCTCGGGCTCATAAATTTAGGATTTTCGGAATTTAATTTTTTTCTGATATAAAAGAAAGAGAAATAATTATTCGAAATTGTTTTTGAGATAAATACAGGATTTTAGCAATATTGATTAATCTCCACTAAATACATACATATATTCATACAAAGACACACTTAAATCCATGTCTGATTTTGCACTAGTGTCTGTCATTAAATTAGTATGTACATGTAATTGTCATGCTTCAGAATTTCTGTATGCATATATTTCAGTCACTGGTTGGAAGACATGGACTAATTTCTATGTATTGTGGTTAAGTTTTAATGTTTACTTTTATAATTCTTACCATTTTTGTATATATTTAAATAAAATAAAAAGTTAAATACATAATTATAGTATAAATATATAATTTTATTATAAATTAAAAATAGAAAATTTTGAGAAGTAATGAGAAATTGTTTTGATTATTAGATAAAGTAGCACATTTAAGGATAAAAGAATTTTAAAAACTGTTCAATACTTTTATGCATAGTAAATAATTTGAACTGAAATAGTTGAAACTCGTCGGAAAAATTTCTGAGTTATTTTATAAACCTTTATTCCACTTTTTTAAAAAAAAATTCTCCTTTTTTAATACTTCCTTATTAATATTTTAAATATTAATAAATGAAAGAATATTACTTGATAACTACATATTTTTATGACGAATGTATTATTGAAAACGTAGGTAATATACAGTTAAAATTAATTCCTCAAACTATTCAGTGCAACCTGATGGTCAGTTGATTAGAGCTCTCGCCATTGGTGGTGTATTGTTAGTGGTTCGGAATCCACGTTAATCTGTAGGTCCCGGTCTAATTAGCTCAAAGTTTGCAAAAAAATTATCATAGAGAGACAAACCAAACTATTCAATTCTAAATATCAAAATTATGTTTTAAAACATATCAGCAAGTGGAAAAAATATATAATAAGTGGCTATTTGTTCTATATCAGTGACAGAAATTATTTGTGTTTTATATTTACATGATGTTAAATTTAACGATTTAACTTTCATTTCCCTTTCCATTGTTTTTATTGTGAAGGTCTCATTACTCCAGAAGAAATCCAACTAATAAGAACGTCATATAATATACCAAATATACTTTATCGCGCGTTCATTGTTAGTGTTTTATGTTTATTTTATAATCATATTTCACAATTAAGTTCTTCAAATAATTTGATATCAATAGATCCACTTCCGGAATTCGCACAATGCCCTTTGTCTATATTTAGTTGTTATGATTAATTTGTAGCCTAGGCTGACCATAAATTTTCAGAAAAACAAATAGAAATCTTTTGATTCTCTGACTCACCAAAGAATTGTTTGTTTTGTTGTTTTTGAGAAACAAACTGTACGTTGAGAAAAAAGAATCATATAAATTTTAGAACAAATTAAAAAAAAAAATAGGCGCACAAAAAAGATAACTCCTAATTTTTCGCTGATTCATTACCTATTTAGAAATGGAGCGAATGTTTGTAACTCAAATAACTTGATTGCAGGAAAACAGTCTGTCATATGAATGTTAAGTTAATTAGAAGCAAACTACTCAGTGTCTATGATACCTATTAAATATATGCGTAATAATAATCAAGTATAGTGACTTTTGGTCATTTAAATAGAAATAATTCACTTGTTTTAAACAATTATTTTAGTAGATTTTTTAATATCCAATATGTTTTTTTTTAAATATTTTTTAGAATTCATTAACAGTTTTGTTGTGTTTGCAAAAAAAAACTGCACGTTGAGAAGAAAAAAATCACATAAACTTTAGAACAAATGGAAAAAATAAGGCATAAAAAAGACAATCTTCTAATTTTTCGTTGATTCAGTCTCTATTCAGAAATGGCAAAAAACATTTTTAGCTCATATAACTTGTTTGTAGGAAAACAGTCTGTCCTGTGAATGTTAATTTAATTAGAAGCAAACAATGGAAGCTGCTCAGTGTGTATGGCATCTATTAAGTATATACATGATGGCATCCAAGTATAGTAACTTTTGGTTATTTAAATAGAAACAATAACGTTCGTTTTAGACAACTATTTTTTATAGTTTTTTTTTTTTTTTTTTTTTTTTTTTTGAAATACATTAATAGTTTTGTTGTTTTTGAGAAAAACAAACTGTATGTTGAGAAAAATCATAAATTTTAGAACAAATGGAAAAAATAGGCTCACAGAAAACAACTCCTAATGTTTCGCTAATTCATTCACTATTTAGAAATGGGAAAAAATTTCTTAACTCAAATAACTTGACTGCAGGTAAACAGCCTGTCATATGAATGCTAATTTAAATCTTAATTAATTTAATTTTAATCATTGACGTTAATTTAATTCTTTGACGCAACAGTCCCTTGGTGGGCGAAGGTCGTCTCCCCACTGGCAGATTTCGATTTTGGTTTAGTTTATCACTACGATCATTTTGTACACAGTTTAGGATTAATTAGACCGGTACCTGTAGTTTAACATGGATTCCGAACCGCTAACAAACATCCATGCCACCTCCAGGATTCGAATAGGAAGTCTCCAGCATGAAAGGCTAGAACACTAGCCAAATGACCATCAGGCCAGCAGGTTTCAAGACAGAAGATGTTTTTTTACAGGGTAGAGTTGTTAACTCTACGCCCAACTCTCTAGAAACATCCATGGCACCGACGAGACTCGAACACAAAACCTGTGGAATCGAACGTCAGAAAGCTAGTCACCCAGCCATCAGGCCGTCCAGTTAAATTAGTTAGAAGAACAAAATAAAAGCTACTCAGTGTCTATGGAATCTATTAAGTATATGCATAATAATAATCAAATACAGTAACTGGGCCTGATAGCCTTGGGGGCCCTGATGGCTGGGTGACTAGCGCTCTGGCGCTTAGTGCCACATGTTTCCGGTTCAAGTCCCAGCTGTGCCATGTATCTTTGTAGGGCTTTGGAATCCACTTTAAAACTGTAGGTTCCGGTCTAATATGAATGTAGAGAGTTGGGAGTAAGGCTGACAACCCTACCCCGTAAAAAGAGAACGTCTACTTTCTCGAAATCTGCCAATTGGCAGACGGCCTTAACCTACCATGGGGACTGACGCGCCATTGATGATGATGATGATGATAGTAACATTTGGTCATTTAAATAGAAATAATCCGATCGTTATAAATAACTATTTTTAATGGATTTTTTTTTAATCCATTAATAATTTTTATTATTCGACTCTAAATATGTTCAGTGCATGCTATATTCTGTCCATATTATTTCCTTTTTAAAAATTTATTTCCCACAGTAAGCCTTCCTTTAATTATTTATTCAATAATTCGTCATTATTCGAAAATGTGGAAAGCGCGTTGAAATGCATTTTGTTTTACATGTATGAGAGTTTTAAAAATATACTTTACATATTTATAAAAATGCTTTGAAATACTTAATACTACGCATTATGCGAAAGATCGTAAATAATAGACAATTTTGCTTTTAAAAACGAAAATTAATAAAAAAAAAAAAAAAAGGCTAACTTCAGAAAAATATTCGCATGTGACATCATTTTAAAGTCATCTAATCATACCTTTCCGAAAAGCATAATAATGCATTGCATAAATGAATAATATTTTTAAAATAGAATTCAAATGATGCATACATGCATGGTGTCGGTGCTGTATATTTAAGTAAATTATGCTGTGGGAAGTGATTAATAGTAAAATAATGTAATGAGCAATGTTTAAAAGAATGCGTATAATAAAATTTCTAAATAGATGTGCAGTAACAATGTTCTTTTCAAAGTATTAGAAGCCGCCTTACGCTTTTATTCATAATCATGAATATGTTTTTAACAGCAGATGAAAAGTAAATAGGTGGGGAGGTTTTTCTAAGCATAATAAATCTTCTTTTGGCATTTATGGAATTATGAAATGAATAACGACATAAATTCCCACACAGAAATGTGCAATGATTAATGGAATCATTTTTGCGTACGTAAAAGGTCACATGTGAATAAATTATAAAATTATGTAATTTTCCTTAGATGTAATCGTATATTTCAGTTAAGCAAATAATTATTTAATTTTAAAATAAACTTAATAAATCTACGGCTTATTTCTACTAATATTATATGAAAGAGAGTTCGATTCCAAAAAAGGTGCATAAGTTTTCATTTTTAATACAATCTTCATGTTTCTGGCAACTATACGATATGTCAAAACCATTTGTTTCATAAACGTAGATCCACTTCAAAAGCAGGAAATAGCTTTAAAGGGACACTGTAAACTTAATAAATCTAAGGCATATTTCAGCATAATATTATATGAAAGAAAGGTCGATTCAATAAAGGTCCATAAGTTTTCATTTTTGGTACAATCTTCATGTTTATGGCAACTATATAATGAGCAAAACAGTTATAGAAACCATTTGTTTCATAAACGTAGATCCTCTTCAAAATTGTGAAATATTTAAACAATATAATTTCATTTAAACAATAGTTATTTACTTTTAATAATACCATTAATAAATCTAATGCATATTCCAAGTACTATGCTGTATAAGAAAGTATTCCAATATTTCTTCAACTCCACGCAATCCAATGGACACTGCTACGCCATGAGTTGATGCTACATCGCTGTTAGCGTAGATGGTGGAACAAATATATCTGTGTCGTAGCAGCCCATAAATAAAATTGTATAAAGCATTGTGTGTCCTGTACATCCACACAATCACTTCTATCAAATTCATTAGTAATCATAATCACTATAACACGTTTATACGCATAAACTAGCCAATAAAGTTGCCTATAAAGCTATTTTTTAATCAATGGTGTTAATATATGTTTTGTTTTAGACTGGATTTTTATATTTTTACAACTTGTTAGTATCATTGAGAGATGAAATGTTTTGATGCAATCTTGAAATTAAAATTTTTCTATTATAAAAATTAGATCTTTTATTTTTGTTACATTGCAATTACACATAATACGTCTTAACAGATCATAATCTCAGGCATCTATGCATCTCTTCAAGTATTCATCTCCCTTCTATTTTATTGCCCTTATACACAATTTTATCTTTCAAAAAAAATTTCATTTTTGATGATTTAATTATTTTTTTTTATTATATCTCTTTAAATATCATTACATTAACTCTAACAGATATTTTGTTTTGTCTAGAGTAAAAAATTTCTATAAAAATTTAGAAATTTGCAATTTTCGATAAAAAAAATTCGTATTTATAATTTTTTACTTATTTACATATCCTAAAATAACTCAAGCAAGATTCATTGATAAATTCCATATGAAGAAATCATTCTTTTTAGTACAAATAAAAAATTTCTATAAAAATTCAGAAATTTGTAATTTTTGATGAACGCTTCTTATTTATAATCTTTTACTTATTTGCATACCATAAAATAATTCAAGCAAGATACGTGGATAATTGTCTGTACTCAAATTCCATATCAAGAATTCTTTTTTTTAAAATAAAATAATATAAATACATTTTTTTTTAAATTCCATGAGTCATATCTGGTAAATAGAATTTTATGGCCCATTTGAATTGATGTAGCAAAGCAAAAAATGGGTTTTTCAAGATCATAGAATTCCAAGTCCTGTGTGAAATAAACAAAATCAATGCATGAAATACAATAGAAATGGAAATGAGGGCGCACTTGGTTAGCCTAAATGGCTTTCAAGAGAGTTTTATTAGCATATAAAGCGTATAAATGAAACTTGTACTCTAACGTGGTGCATAAATAAAGCTTTGAAACAAAACGACAATGTTTAGGAAATAATACGTGTTTTGAATGAAGAAACGTCGGGGATTAAGTACGTGATTTCAATATCTGCATAACTGCAAAGTCAATTAATGAGGTAAAAAACGAAATTGATTTTATATATAAATACGACTATAAATTCCCAATTAAAATCTAGGGCTTCATTAAAAATTTTTAATAATCTTAAAATTGCACACTAAATTATTAATTTTAATTTTTTTACATTTATTTTTTACATTTATTTATTTTTTTTTGCTAAGAGTTAATTTAAAATGTAAAATCAATTGAGAAATTTATTTTGAACGGTACAACTTCCAAAAACGCAGTACTTTTATAACGTGAAAAGTATTCGGAAATATTTGCATGCATATTTTTGAAAATCGAAATTCACTATTGTAACCGTGCTTCTTTCTAAGCACTGGCAATAATGCTCCCTGTGGCGTTCAGGTGAAATGGTTAGTAGGCCTCAAGACTCTCACCCAAGAGGAAGTACAACGGCAATCGCACGTTTCTGTTGAGAAACGTGTAGTTTATAGTCTCTCATATCGAGAGGAAACATATTTAACTCAACCCTGAAGAGGAAGTAACTTTCGCGCACCCTGCGCGTACCTGAGTATCGGGTTTTCTACTTAGAAATGGAATCCATCCACGAATCTATAAATATTTGTCTTTAAATATGTTACCTAATGTACGCTTCTAATTTTATGCGTGTGATGTTTGTACGTGTGTTCTCCAACTTGCGCCTCAAACATCTCAACCCAACCACGCCTAGTTACAATCCAGTTTCCCTACCTGCACACTATACTATCAGTTTAATGTTTAACTTCCGAATTAATGTTGCATTTAAAATTAATCGCATCAGAAACGGATTTATAGATTTTTCTAACCGAAACAGATAAAAATATACTTGAATTATAATAAAACTTGGAGAAACATTTATGAATGTAAAATGAATTTTGTAAATGAAAACATTTATGAATGTAAAACACTTATGAATGAATGTAAATTTAAGGGAAGGCATTTATGAATGTAAAATGTATTCAAGTATTACTAGAAGAAGACTTGAGACTTGTCTAATGCAGCTGACAATGCAGAGACAGTTAATCTTTATGCCATAAGCAACGGCTGCGCTGCTATTACTCATTTAGCACTACACAGGGGGCACGTGTAGCTTGAAGAAAGGCTACAGACGCGAGTAACACTACCCCCCACAACGCTCTACGATCATATTATGAACTTTTTTTAAGTAGCAACTTGGATATCCAATTTTAAATTTTGGATATCCACTTGATTTTTGTCTAGGAATATAAATATCTAGGAATTTTTTCGACTACACGAATTTTAATAGGAGGGTGAGTATATAAAAGTTTTTCTCGACTATTACTACACCACACCACATCACTGTGCCTAGAGCTGAGTTGCCTCTACAGTTTAGGAATGGCATAGATGAGAAGAAGTCTGAATGGGCTTTGTGACGTTCTACGGTCATAAGTTTCCAGAACTTACGACTTAAAGTGGATTCCGAAACACTATGGAACCGCCATATCCATATCCATGGAACCGCCAGAATTCGAACCCAAACCTGTGGTACCGAGGGCCAGAGGGCCTAGCTACACGGCCATCAGGTCCCTAGTTTTACTCGACTACAAAATGCCACATAAATTATATTTATGAATAATATGAGAGTATTTTAATCGATCCTTAATGCACTGCCAAAAACATTTTTGGAACCAATTACAAAATCTTTAAACTGATTCAAACAAGAATCAAATTTCATATCTTTGGGATTTCCGGCTTGAATGAAACAATTACCAAGTTCGGCAAGCCTAAGCTATGGGAAATTTAAAGGAGAATTCTCCTCTGAATAGTGAAAGGCTATAATATATGAAGCTGTTTTTTTTTAGGAGGTTTTAAATCTATTAATTTTGAAATCCAGTGTAAAAAAATGTAATGTTAGGCAAATTAGATCAAAATTCTTCATCAATTTAATTATGTTCCCCGTCCAGCTGATAAGAATATAAGAATATGCTAAATTCCCCGTCCGTCTGATGAAATCGACAATAACAGTTTTAAGAGGATTTGCTTTACGAAAGGAAACATAAGATTCAGTTGGTCTGGCCTTTATTGTATTCGAAAGAAATTTGAGAGAAATAAGGTGGCAATTTTACTATTAACTGGTTTGATAAAAAAAAAAAAAAAAAAAAAAAAAACATTAAACCTTATTCCTCGTGTCTTATTTGTCTAACCCCTTTTTTTCACTTCACTTCAATTCACTTTCCTCTCTTCAAAATGTAAACAGAAAAGGAAAATTAGTCCTTTTGTATTCCTATTAGTCTCTAGTATTAATCCCCTCTCGAAATATATAAGTTTCAATGCCCGGGTACACACTGGAGATTTGGGGAATGAAAGGTCTGACTTGTTAACAGAAATTCTTCTTTTATCTCTTAATTATACAGAAAATTAACATTTCTAAATGCCTTTGCTAGAACACGTTACAGAAAATGATCAGTAAACTGTAAAAGAAGTAAACCTCATCTTTAAAAACAAGCTATTTAAAGAAAATTTTGCTTCTGTGAAGAAAAGTTTAAAGCGTAAACCCTTTTTCTTTAGGGATTTCAAAATTACACATCTTTTTCCAACCATAGGTAATTTGGTAAATTCTTTAAGAGTGAACTGAATTTAAATCAAGATATTTGTATAGTTCTCATTGTTGGAATGGGGCGAAATGTGTTACATGTTATTTATAAGTTTACGCGTGTCAAAAATAAAAAATGAATAAATAAATAAATAAAAGATTCTTCAATTTTTAGATTCTGAAAAAAAAACACTGGGTTGTCACTCAAAGTCCTCTACAGAACCGAAACCCGTATTTTAAGCTTTTTGTTGAATTTATGAATTTCTGTACATAGGATTAATGTTTCGCAGTACATAGATTAATGTTATGTTCATTGTATTATAATCGTGCATTTTCGTTTTCTTTAAAGATTTTTCTCCATATATATTATTTTTATCCATATTTTTGTACGTTATTTGTACGTTATATACTACTTTTGTTATGCCTCGGCTCATTGCTCAGTGGTAACACGCCACTGGTGATCGAGCATTACGGTTGAGATTCAATCCACTTGCAGCTTTGTGTAGACACTGTTTCAAAAACGAAGAGAATCATTGACGTTTGTGATATTCAACATTTTGCTTCGTTACTCAGATTTCCTGGTGGAGTTTTCATACTCCATACGATTTTCACATTATATTCATACATTTCATCTATTTTCACATACTAATATCACATACTGTAAATTTTCACGTACATTTCCTCTCCATACGATACCAAATACGAGGTAGTTCCCTCAAAAGTCCTCCCAAAAGGCACTTCCCTCCTTCTTCAGGCGACACAGATCCAAGTCAGACTTCTACCAACGGGTACTCCATCACAACAGGAGAGGGCTTCTCCCTTTCCCTCCATCCATGAGTAGGCTACTCGTGGATGTCCGTCCCGCACTGCAGAATGCGGAGGAGTAGACACAACAACAACACTTTAGTTCTTTTTTATATTTTTAGTTATTTATTTTTATCACTATTTTAGCAGCATAACCATCTATTCTTTCCATGTAATTTTGTATTGTGTGTAAAGAGTGAAGTGAATTTATGAATGTTATTTACTTTTGTAAGCCATGTACTTGTATGGTGCCTGAGGAGACTGTATGAGGTTAAATAAAGGATTTAATCTGATCGTAAATAGGGCTATTTACAATGTTATTTTCAATTTCTTTTAAAAATAAAGGAATAGTTATGTAAATAATCTGTTGCGTATTGTAATTATTGGATTTAATGTTAGTGAACTTCCTTTTTGTGTGTCTGTGCTATTTTAAATAATTCAAAATAATCCTCTTCAAACATATTATTACTGTTTGTTTTAAGACCATATTATAGGTGCAAATTTTATCGTTAAATATTTCTCTTAAATTAATATAATTTCTTCGAATGGTATATTTTGATGAATTTAAATATTTATAGGAAAAATAATCGTTTGTGCAAATGCATTAACTTATTTATTTTTGAAACGTTTATTTTTCAACGTATTTAGAAATAAAACCTTTTTTACAAAGCTGCGATAAAAACGTAAATAACTTAAATGACGTTTATTAAAAATAAATGGAACTTTATTCATTATATCTGATGTTTTTAAGAGAATAACAAATTTATCGATATTTTCTGTTTTTATAGATATATAACATATGTAATTTTTTTTTTTTTTCGGACTAATGCATTCAAAATAGGTTTTAGAGAATTGTACAAAATAATAATGTAGTAATTATATAAAATAATAAATTGATTTTAATTTTTACTTTTTTTATTTAACGAAATATATTAGATTTGTTCTTTTACTTTAAATTGATTTAATCAAGTATGCAATTTGATGAGGATAAATAAATAAATGGTAATACATTTAATTGACAGTATATTACACACCGTGGGACTGAATGGCCTGGCGCTCTGTATCACAGGTTTCGGGTTCAAGTCCCTGCGGTGCCGAGGATGTTTGTAGTGGTTCGGAATCCACTTAAACCGTAGATCCTGGTCTAACATGATCGTTGATCGTTGTGGAGGTATTGTTACTCCACGTCCCTAGCTTTCTTCTTCAAACTACACGCACCTCCTGGATAGTGCTAAGTGAGTAGCATCAGTGCCACGTTTGCCTTAAAACATCCAAGACAATTGTCTAAGTGTTTGACAGCTGCATTAGAACAAAAAAAAATCTTATACAATCGTACTTGATACAATATAGGATATGCTGGATATTGGATTAACTCTGTAAAGATGCGCTGAACAAGAATCCTGACTCTGAGTACATAAAACCCATTACTCAAAATGCATAAAAGTTAATCTTACTTAAAGTACGAATTGATTAGTTTAATTATTTTGTCACTCCTCGACAATGCAGAGTTTTCGGAGAAAAGTGCTAAAGAAATTGTATAGCGTTACATGGGCGTAGAAAATTAGCTTTAATGGAATCAGAAACAGCTGTAATTGCATAGATTAACATGTAACATAGATTTAACATAGATTTTACATAGAAAGGTGCTCAAAATGGCCATTGTTCATATCAAGGTCTGCTTGCAGGTAGTACGGTAGTTAATTATATGAGATCCAGCGGACTTGTAGATGAGAAATAAAAAATATTTCAGAAAATAAATATTGTACCCCTAGGTTTGGTAAAGTTTAAAAAGAGATGATAGGTGCCTTGCCTGTTTAATATATGAACTATATTATGTATATTACTGGAGAATATATATTACATCAGTGTGTATATTCCTTACTTGAGTATGTAACTATGTATATTACTTGGAGTTCGCCTTGCTTGAAACTATATGTAATCTTCGCATAATTATTATATATTCCGTTCGTGAATATTGTGATATGTGCTTTATCGATGGTCAGTGTAGTGGAATGGATTATAAATTGCAATGGATTGTGTCTCTTGCCATCATTCCGACGCAAGGTTGATTGGTAGATGGAGAAATAATGGAAACGTTCACGTAACACATAATAATCGCAGTCTTGGTGGAAGAAACTACAGCAGGCTTATGTTAACACAAGAACAAAGCAATATTTAGAGTGCCTGAAACAAATACAGAGCCCACTTGCGCTAGCCTGGAAGTTTAATGTGAGTAAGGTGTATTATTCACAGAATAATAAGGGAAGGGGAGACTACGTTCATTTCTTTACTTTTCTCTTCTTCAAGATTCAATTCAAATTTGAACTCATTGTGACGAGTGTTTCTTTTTTACAGCATTTTCAAAGAGGGACTTTAATTATAGTCACCCTGTATATACATGTGTGTGTGTGTGTGTGTGTGTGTGTGTGTGTGTGTGTGTGTGTGTGTGTGTGTGTGTGTGTGTGTGTGTGTGTGTGTGTGTGTGTGTGTGTGTGTGTGTGTGTGTGTGTGTGTATCTAAAAATATTCGAGGATATCGTTTACGCATATCAGTCCGCATATATTAGTGAAACACATTATCCCTATTGTACAAAAAAAATATTCAAGAAAATGTTGAAATCATTTTTTATGCGGTGCAGCATTACGACTTGACTAAAAATCGTTAAAAAATAAAATGAATAAAAAAAATTTAACTATGCTTTTACAACAAATAAGTACATCGCAGCACAAAAATAAAAGTACCAAGAATCCACATGTGAATTGAAGCGCGCAAGGGAACTTTTAATTCCATATTCTCGGCAAAACTTCATTAATATGTTATTCCCAAATATAAAGCGTCCACCTCATTTCAAGGCAAGCAAATTAATTCACCTTTTCAAGTACTTATCTTGCAAATAAGCATTTCTTACGGCAATCTGCCGCCTCAACGGCTTTGGTGCGTGCCTTTTACGGGCTTTTATATCCGCCACTTTGCAGGAAGGGGGAGCTCTTGAACTCGTAAAGCAATAAAGAACCGGAGTTCCATCTCGAAGATTCCGAGGGAGAGTAGTAACCAGAAGTACCGCGATTACTCCGCGCGCGTGTAATCCTCGTAATTCTGAGTTCCAGATTGATCATCATCTTTGGGATTGCAAAAAGGTATTTTCTTTTAAGTTCTAAACTTCATAATGAGGTTGTGAGAAGCCAACTATGTCTATTTCGGTGAATATCCTTTAAGTGGATATGTGCAAAAAAGGATAAAAGATTTTTATTTTTTTGCTACTGTCAAGTCTTAACTTTCGCTCTCCAGGACCAAATAATATATATATATATATATAATGTGAAATGGAAATAAAATAAGAAATAATGCGATAAGGTTTGAGGTTTTATATCATTCAGTAGAAATGTTTATTTTGTATTTAAGATGTTGTTTTTTATACTGAAAAATGGAGTCCCAAAAGTGTATGCTCCTTCTTAGCGGATCTTTATTTATTTGTAAAATGTCGAAAATTACCGTTGTCACTCTTGTAAATGACCGTAATCTTCTTTAAATTAAACTTCTTACATATTGTCACAAAACTGAATCAGAAAACTATGATTTTTTTTTGTAAAAGAAACGTGATTAAAAATACATTTTTTAAGTTACTTTTGATTGCAGATAAATGCAGTTGATATTTTCACTACAGATAGTAGGTTTTGCTTTTTGTTTTATTATTAGTAGTAGTAATTTTTTTTTAAGCAGGGTATTAAACATAACGTATCATTTTCTGCACAAATTGCAACCTCTGGGTGACAATGGTCCTCCAATTTTTTATCCTTTAGTACAGTAAACTCTTTCAACTGCGTGTATCCATCGCAATTCAGGCGGTCTTCTTCCCTCATTATCCCTGTACATAAACCAGCTTTTTACAGGGTATAAATCATTTATTCTAAATACATGAACAGCCCAGTTTTTAACTCCTATTGATCTTAATAAATTTTGAAATATCTGGGTTTTTATAATTCATTCATTCTAGCATTTATAGCATTTTTATTCGTTATATCTTTTGTGACCGTCTTCCAACAATCACTTTCCGTAACACCTCCAAGAATAGCCCTTAAATTCTTCCGCTCAAAATAAACCCAAAATGAGCCTCATCAGATTTTGCCAAAGTCCAAGTTTCAGAGCCATAGACCAAAATAGGTCTAATAAGCGTTTTTATATAACAAGAATCTTTTCAATTAAAACTTCTATCAGTTAATTTCAACAGATAGAGGAAGAACTTCCTACAAGAGAACAATTTAATTAAACAAAAAAATTATCTTTATTTAATAAACATTTTTTTATCAACCATTTTTTTCTTCCTACTTTCTTTTCTTATAAAATTAATATAATGTTATTTTGATCCTTGGTATATTAAATGACATTATTGTGTTATGGATTGAGATGTTTATTCATAAAATAATGGCAACAAAATGATTTAGATAAATATTGTGTCTAAAAGTATTCTGAGAGAGAGTATCGTTTCCGCATAATGTCCGCATATATTAGTGAAACACATTATCCCTGTTTTGTACAAAAATATTCAAGAAAATATTTGACATCATTTTTATGGGGTACAGCATTACGACTTTGACTAACAGTCATTAAGAATAAAAAAATAATGAAAAATTTAACTATGCTTTTACAACAAATAGATGCACGTCACAGAACACAAAAATAAGTACCAAGAATCCACATATGGAATTCAACCGCGCAAGGGGAAACTTTTAATTCCATATTCTCGGCAAAACTTCATTAATATGTTATTCTCCCAAATATAAGCACCACCTCTTTCTGAGGCAAGCAAATTAATTCACCTTTTCAAGTACTTATCTTTGCAAATAAGCATGTTTCTACCGGCAATCTGCCGCTCAACGGCTTTGGTGCGCGTGCCTTTACGGAGGCTTTTATATCAACTTCACTTGTGGAGGGGGCTCTTGAACTCGTAAAAGCAATACCAAAGAACCGGGTTCCATCTCGAAGATTTTCGAGGGGAGGTGATGGTAACCAGAGATAATTAAGTCTCCGCGCCGTGTAACTCGTAATTCTGAGTTCAGACATCATCTTTGGGATTACAAGGTATTTTTCTTTAAGTTCTAAAACTCATATAAGACAAGAAGGATTGTGGAGAAACGCTATGTCTATTTCGGCGAATATCCTTTAAGTGGATATGCGCAACAAAAAGGATAAAAGATTTTTATTTTTGCCATATCAGGTCTTAATTTTCGTTCTTCCAGGACTAAATATATATATATTGTGAAAATGGAAATAAAATAAGAAATAATGCGATAAGATTTGGAGTTTATATCACATTCAGTAGAAGTATTTATTTGCATTCAAGGTTTTATACTGAAAAATGGTATCCCAAAAGTGTATGCTCCCACTGTAGCGGATCTTTATTTGTAAATGTCGAAAATTACCGTTGTCACTCTCTTGCCAAGTAGCGTAATCTATCTTAATAACACAAATTAAACTTCTTATTAGATATATTGTACTCCTGAAACTGAATCAGAAAACTATAATTTTTTTTGTAAAGAAATGTGATTAAAAATACATTTTAAAGTTACTTGAGATTGGGCAGATAAATGCAGTTGATATTTTCACTGCAGGTGGTAGGTTTTTGCTTTTTGTTTTATTATTAGTAAGTGGCAAAAACACAAGAGCTAGGGTATTAAAAACATAGCGTCCCATTTCTGCTGGAAATTTGCAACCTCTGTGTGACATTGAATGCCTCAATTCTTATCCTTTTAATTTGCAGCAAACTCTTTTTCAACTGCGTGTATCCACATTGCAGATCAGGCGGTCCTCTTCCTCACATTATCCCTGTACATAAACCTGCTTTTACAGGGTATAAATCATTATTCTAAAATACTGAACAGCCCAGTTTAATCTGTTGATCTTAATGATTTGTAATATACAGGTTTTTATAATTTCATTCATTCTAGCATTTATAGCATTTTATTCTTTATAGCTTTTTGCTTTACCGTCTTTTCCAACAATCACTTTCCGTAACACCTCAAGAGCCAGCATAGGGTGCTGCTCAAATAAGCAATGGAGCTCATCAGATCTTTTGCCCAAAGTCATGTTTGAAGCCATAGACCAATATAAGGTCTAATAAGGATTTTTATATAACAAGAATCTTTGCGAAGATTAAAACTTCAGTTAATTTCAACAGATAGAGGGAAGAGAACTTCCTGAGAACAACTTAATTAAACAAAGGATCTTTATTTAATAAAAAATTTTATCAACCATTTTCTTCTACTTTCTTTTCGTAAAAAGATTAATATAATGTTATTTTGATCCTTGGGTATAATCAAGGGGCGAAAAGCATTATGCTAAGGATTGAGATAATTTTGATAAAATAATGTATGGCAACAAAATGCTTTAGATAAATATTATGTCTAAAGGAGTATTCTTCGAGAGAAGTTATCAGAACATATCAGTCCGCATATATTGAGTGAAACTGTGTTTATCCCTGTTGTACAAAAATATTTACAAATGTTGAGAATCATTTATGAAATTTTTGGCATTACGACTTGACTAAAAATCGTTAAAAATAAAATGGATAAAAAAATTTTTTATGCTTTAACAAAATAGTGCACACATCGCAGCACAAAATAAAAAAGTACAGAATCCACAGCCAGTTATGCAGGCGCAGGGGAACTTTAATTCCACTTGTTCTCATCAAAACTTCATTAATATGTTTATTCTCCCAAATATAACGTCACCTCATTTCAAGGCAGCAAATTAATTCACCTTTTCAAGTACTTATCTTGCAAATAAGCATTTCATGAAATCTGCCGCTCAACGGCTTTAGTGCGCGTGCTTTTACGGGCTTTTATATCCGCCACTTTGTGGCAGAGGGGGGCTCTTGAACTCGTAAAAAGCAATAAAAGGGCCGGGTTCCATCTCGAATTTCGAGAGTAGTAACTAAGTATTACGATTACTCCACGCACTTGCTCGTATGGCACTCGTAATTCACGAGTTCAGACATCGTATCTCTTTTGGGATTGCAAAAGGTATTTTCTTTAAGTTCTAAAACTCATATAATGAGGTTGTGGAGAAGCCAACTATGTCTATTTCGGCGAACATCCTTTAAGTGGATATACGCAACAAAAAAAGGATAAAGATTTTTATTTTGCCCACTGTCAGGTCTTAGCTTTCGTTCTCTAGGACAATATATATATATATATATATATATATGTGTGTAATGGAGTAAAATAAAATAATGCGATAAGGTTTGAGGTTTATATCATTCAGTAGAAATGTTTATTTTAAATTAGCAATGCG
>BPLR01015238.1:0-35118 GCA_021605095.1 Caerostris extrusa
CACTGGCAAGAGCGTCCCCTGTGCCGTTCAGGAAAAATGGTCAGTCGGCTTCGAGACTCTCACCCGAGAGGGAAGTACAGCGCAACCTGCAGTTTATAGTCTTTCGTCACAAGAAGAAATATATTTAGAGCATTAGTTGGTCTACAGACTCTCCCCAGAAATAAAGCACAGAGCAAACCTGCGCTCCCGCTGAATAACATTTAGTTTATAGTCTCTCATCCCGAGAGGAAATATATTTAACGCATCCCGGCGCATTAGTTGGTCTATGGATTCTCCTCGAAGAGTAAAGTCTATTTAGCTCACCCTGCGCGTAACCTAGTTTCGAGTTTTCGTCTTAGAAGTGGAACCTTTCGACGAATCTGTAATTATCTATATTTAAAAGTGCTAAATATTGCATGTGTGTGTGTTTGTGCGTGTCAATAAGGCTGTGAGTTCTCCAACCTGTGCTTCAAGTATCTGAACCCAACCACACCTGGTTACAATCGGGTTGCCCAACCTGCATGCTACAAAGCTATTATGAGCAATAATTTTCTTTTTAGAAACTAATTCTCTGTCTGCAGTACACAGAAGTGTATAATCTGCTGTCACAATTTTGATTGTTGAACAAAAAAAATGGCTAATAAAAGATAAGCTTTTAAATTCATTTTTTGCCTAATTTGTGAAGCACTGACTCATTAATGTTTTTGCCAAATTTCATTGAAATACCAACGAAAAGAAATTGCATGATAGCAATTTTTCTGATTTCTCTCCTTGATTTTTGGAAAACAAGTGAATTAGTTGGGAAATTTCATATGGGTTTATTATCTTGGTCTTCCAATAATAACACTCTGCTCAATTTATTAACATACGCTACATAAAGTTACCATTACAGAAACTGTAAAGATACTCTAGATTGGATTAAAATACACGGGAAATGCAGAGCTACATATGGTAAGCAAAATAGTCAAACATGCTAAATTAAGTATATAGAAACATATGTTGTGACAATGACTGTGAATGGTCATATGATTAATATAAATAGAGAGTTGTTGAGATCTTGATTGCTTTGGTTTGTCACTCTACGGTCATTTTGTGCACACTTTAGGTTAATTAGACCAGGATCTACAGCTTAGTGTAGATTCTGAACCACTAACAAACATCCATGTCACCGCCTAGACTCGAACCTGAAGTCCGTGGTACAAAGGCCAGTACTAGCCAATTGTCCATCGGGCTGCTATGTGATGTGGGAGTGTCATCCAAAGATTCTACAGATGAATCCTGGGGCCTGGTGGGGGAGTGGCTAGCGCTCTGGCGCTCGGTACCACAGGTTTCGGGTTCGTGTCCCGGCGGTGCCATGGATGTTTGTAGTGGTTCGGGATCCACTTTAAACCGTAGGTCCCGGTCTATTAGGATCGTAGAGCGTTGCGGAGGCATTTTTATTCCGCGTCCATGGCTTATCTTCAAATTACTCTCGCTCCTGAGTAATGTAAAGTGAGTAATGTCTGTGCAGCGCTTGCCTTAAGGCATCCAAGACAGCTGTCTATGTGTTTGCCAGCTGCATTAAAAAAAGATGAATCCTTGTGAGTGAAAAAACAAACCTTGACTCCGTAAAAGCAACCCGCTCTGTCTGAACTGTTAGGTATCGAGTCTGTTATTCAAAGGCCAGAACCAATTGATCATCAGGCCGCAGGGTTGTTGAGAACCCAAATAAGTATTGTATTGTCGTTCATTCTGTTGAAGTCGCCATGATTCATTGAAATCATAGAACTCTTTAAAAATAAGATTTTCTTTTTCTAGGATTATGTTGTCCATCTGTAACACAACATCAAAGATGCAAGTTTAAAAAATATGAAAGAAAAAAAAAGGATTCGGCGAATTAAAAGTTAGATAACGGATCCCGAAGTGTAACAATAATGATCGCAAAGCAATGAGTGACTGTTCGGCTGCCTCTGGAGTGTTACCTCAATAAACAATTACTATCAGAAATACAGGATGATTTTAATTAAATCCTCCTTTCAAAATGCTGTAAAAAAGAACCACTCGACACAATGAGTTCACATTCGAGCTGAAGATACTTGAAAAAAAGAGGGAAACGGTAAGGCATCAAAAAAGTTCCAAAGTGTATTAATAGATGACGCTGTAAGCTGCATAACGAAAGTGAATTCGGCTGCCAGTGTTATTTTGAATCGAAATGACACCGTATTTGGCATGAGATGTACATTAAACAAACTGTGCTTGGTCGTTTCGATTCAATGTGCTTAATTGTTTCGCTTTTTTGATGAAGAAAAAAAGACTTCCGAGTTATTCAACAGTTATGACACTGTTAGTAGAAAGCCCATCCACCACGGCAAGGTCATACCAAATTGGACGGGAAAAAATCGGTGGAACATTTTTTTAATGCCATACTGTTTCATCAGGTATTTTCAATTCAAATTTGATCTCATTGTGACGAGTGGCTCTTACAGCCTTTTGAAAGTGGGATTTGAATTATAATCACCCTGTAATTATCAGTTCTGTAAGTTCAGTAGTGTCTTCTGCACAACAAGGAAGGCCGTGACCATTGCTGCCCAATGCTACAATCGGCGAACGTGTGCAGACAATTGAGAGCGATTTGGCAATGTACTCATACTAGTGGCCATTTAACTGGGATAAGAATGATGGCAGAATATTAAGAGTAGAGATTTACAATTGTCTAGGCTGCAAATAATATAATGTAAGAAAAAAAGCAACTCAAGTGTTTGATGCATGATATATTTTTTTTTGTTCTAATGCAGCTGGCAAACACTTAGACAGCGTGGTCTTGGATGCCTTAAGGCAAGTGCTGCACAGACGTACTCACTTTGCATTACCCAGGGGGCGCGTGTAACTTGAAGATAGCTACGGACACGGAGTAACAATGCCCCCTCAACGCTCTACGATCATTTTAGACCGGGACCTACTTTTAAAGTGGATTCCGAACCACTACAAACAACCATGGCTTATCGGGACTCGAACGCGAAACCTGTGGTACCGAGCGCCAAAGCGCTAGCCACTCGGCCATTCAGGCCCCTTGATGCATGATATTACATTAATTAAATAGATGCTTCATGGCCTGATGGTTGAATGACTAGCTCGGTGTCACAGGTGCATTATTTAGCAACAGCTACATCTACTTTGTTGAGTATAATTTTATAATGAAACCTGATTTTGGCATCAAATATGTCGTAGAGACAAAAACAATTACTTTGATATTGGGTCCTGCATTCAATTTAGCATGTTATTGACAAAGGATATGATCGTCTAGCTAGCTAGCTTCGATGTTGAATAGTGTTGAATAGCAATATAGCAGGAAAGAAATATTTTTTAACAGTTAAATGTTTATTTTTTATGAAACTAAAGATGGATCATGTTTTCTCGTTTGCTTTTTTTTTTAAAAAATTACCAATTAATTTTTTAAAAGTAAAATAGAAATATTATGAGTCTGTCCATATACCATAGTTCACTTTAAACTGTAAGTCTAATATGGCCGAGCGAGTGGCTAGCGCTCTGGTGCTCGTACCACAGATTTTGTGTTTGACTCCCGGCTGTGCCATGAATGTTTGTAGTGGTTCGGAATCCACTTTAAGCCGTAGGTCCCGTTCTCATAGGAACGTAGAGAGTCCTAGAGCCCAATCAGACATCTTCTCACCCACATAATTCCCAAACTGTAAAGGGGCAGCTCAGTTCTAGGCACAGTGGTGTGGTGTGGTGTAGTAGTAGTCTAATATGGCCGGGGCCTGATGGTCGAGTGGGTAGCGCTCTGGTGCTCGTACCACAGGTTTCGGGTTCGAATCCCGGTGAACTAAATACGCTTAACGGCGCACTACTGACGTTTGCTTTATTTTGTCTGCTGTCTTCTAAACAAAAAGCAATTTCAAATTCATAAATACAATAAGTATAATACGTTACGTAAGTAATAATACGTTTAAGTTTTTAACAATAAAATATTTGTAATAATGGAATTACAGAAAAAAAAAAAAGCTCGAAATCTGTCGAACTATTTTTGACAAATTGAAATTGCTCAGGTTTAGCTTATTTTTATGGACATTTGTAAAGTCAAGTCAAGTCATGTCAGTTTAACATGTTATAGACAAAGGATCTGTTCTTCTAGCTAGCTAGATAGCTTGCAATACAACAGGAAACATCGAATGAAATATTTTTCTAACAGTTAAATTTTTTTTTTTTTTTTATGAAAGTAAATATGGATGCTGTTTCCTCGTTTGCTTTTCAAAATTTGAAAGGTATTTTTAAAAAATTACGAATTAATTTTTAAAATTAAAATGGGAATATGATGAGTCAGTCCATATATCTCAATTTCCATATTCGATGGAGTGATATTTTCGATATTTCTATACTATGTACATTTTAGAGTGCTATATTTTAAAGTGCTGTACTCCAAAGAGTAATGCCTCCATAACGTTGAGTGTCCATGAGAAGGCTAAGCATGTAAGTACCTAAATTTGTACCTATCTAAAAAAATAATTTTTTCCTTTTTCACATTTGACAAAAATGCTTTTGAGTCTACGTTAAAGATCGGCAAATGTACTATACTACATATTGATAGCTAAAATTGCAATTCTATTGTTTATTAATATTATTATTATTATTATAATATTGTTTATAAATCATGAATGAATTTAATGAATGAAGATTTTATTTGTGTATTTTGTCAATGCTTGTTTTATGATTGTTGAATATTTTGCTTGATTAAGTGTTTCAGTTAAATTAATTCTGGGGCCTTTTGTATTGTTAATTCTGATAATTAATATTTCCTTTTTGTTTACTAATATCATTTATGTAAGCTTTTTATCTATGTATATAAATTTTATTATTATTTTTTATCTGTATTTGCGTGTGTTATTTTATGGCAATATGGTTATCTTCTAACTAACAAGATTTTGAAGTAAAACGAATCTGTAGGGAAATAATTAACGTTGTGATGTTTTATTAAAGGGGTATATTTTTAGGGGTTGTGCATGTAGACACAATGCATTAGTTTTGATTAATTTATATTTAGATGTGACTAATTTGGTGAGATTTACGCTGAGTTATATACTCATGTTTGTGAAAAATTGCAACACCATGAAGGACTTACGCGAGTGAGCTGAAATTTTCAGGAAATGCAAAGTAGCGCATGATATGCAAATGATTAGAATTTCAAATCCGTAGCGCATGCGTGTACTGATCAGCACCCTCTGAACGGCGGATGGATCCGAATAAATAGACGGCTGTAGCGAGGCGTGTATGGTTAATGGTGGTTATCTGCTAGTGGTAAACGTTAGCTCAATCGTTACTTATGCCTCTTCGACGAAAGAGAGCGAGATTTGAACAACTTACAGAGTTTGAACGGGGGAGAATCATCGGCCTTCGTGAAGCTGGATTGTCTTATCGTGCAGTAGCCGCTCGTGTGCTCAGTAACAGCAGCACAGTGAGGCGTCTTTGGAAGCAGTGGACGGACGAGTGTCGGACAACTTGGAAATCCGGGAGTGGACACCGAAATGTGACGTCAGCTCGCGATGATAGACACCTGGTCCGCATGGCGCTGACGGACCGACAGCTTCCTCTAGACAATTGGTAGCACAGTGGTCAATAGCTACAGGTGTTTCATTGTGTGCTTCATCAATTCGTAGACGTCTGCTGCAGCGTGGACTGCGCGCAAGGACTTCTTTATATCACGCTGAAAGCCATCGCCGCCTGCGGGCTACAATGGGCAACTCAGCATAGAGACTGATTTTGATTGGCAGCATCGTGTTTTCTGGCGAATCCCGATTTAATTTGTGGTACCATGATGGCCGCATTCGTGTCAGACGCTATGCTGGTGAACGCCACCTTCCGGAGTGCATTATCGAAAGCCACAGTGGACGAACACCCGGAGTTATGGTCTGGGGTGCCATAGCATATCATGGACGATCTCAATTGCTAAGAATTGTGGGCAGTCTGAACAGCAAGTACATCAGTGAAGTTTTTGTTCCCTTCCTTCAAAGCTTGCCAGGCGCTGTATTTCAACAGGACAATGCCCGCCCTCATATCGCTAGGACTGTTCAATCCTTCTTTGCAAACGCGGCGGCAGCTTCTTCCTTGGCCTGCGTATTCCCTGGATATGTCGCCGATTGAACATGTGTGGGATTTCGTTGGTCGGCGTCTCGCTCGTGATCCTAGTCCTGTTGCTTCTTCAGACGAACTTTGGGAGCGCATACAAACAATATGGAATTCTTCCTCAGGCAGACATTCAAAATTTGTTTGACTCCATGCCACGCCGTGTAGCAGCACTTATTGCAGCGCGTGGTGGCTACACAAAATACAGATTCCGATCTCTTGTTATTGTTTGTTTGTTTTGAACATTTAATCATTTATTTGTACCACTACCACTCAACTGTGTATTAAATTTCATTCAATTATGACGATTCCTTCATGGTGTTGCAATTTTCACAAACATGAGTTTATATTGCGATTCTTAATAGAAATGGATGTTTTAGTGTAATCGTGTAACGATTGCAATTAATTTTATTAGCTAGTTTCTTTTTTTTTTTTTTTTTTTTTTTTTTTTTTTTGTTCCATAACATCACATCTGATTTAAAAATATTTCTGTAAATATTGAATCTATTGTATAAGTGTTCGTAAAATTTTTTTTATTTACAGAGTGTCATGTTATAGTCATATAATTAGGTAAGTAAAAACGTTGATTGCCGAAATTGTTGATATCGTATTAGTGTGAATATGCAACATTAATTTTTTGTGTTTTTAAATACGTTAAAGAGATCAATTCTTCAAAGGTTTGATAGCACATCTATAAAAAGCTTTTTCTTCCAAATTCGAATATTCTCAATTCAAAAGTACGCGTATATAATAACCCTCAGTAATCAAACTTTGAGCCTTGTGTCTCTCTAATGTATACCATGAACAACCCATCGACTGCAGAATAAAGAAAGAATATACAATTTTTAATCTTCTTGAAGAGTTTTACAGGCAATAGCCCTTCATTTGCTTGGGTATGCTATAAAAACCGTAAACTCCAACCAGAAAATCAGACAGGGAATAAGAGATGTTGTCATAATCGGCATCGAATCTCCTCGTTTCTGAAAGCTGGAATTGCAATAAATGTTCCCCAATGGATTTGAACCTATGCACGAAGCTGCAACCATTATCATTAGTTCACTATCCTTAAGTATAATCTCATTTGCTTAGCATAAGTCAGCTTACTCAGGGATTACATTAGGGACACTGAATTGGGAATGGAAGCATTGTTAGTTACATCACTTGAAGTAGGTTATTGAAAAGTACCTTGTTATACTTCTTAGCAGAACAATAAGGAGATATTTCTCACATAAATATATAAAAGTATTTCTTTTTTGTGGTACATCAGCTTACCTTCTGTTGTATTTATGTATGCCACACATCCCACCGCAATGAAGGGAGAGAATTAGCTGCAGAACGGACTTTTTATGAATCATTTGTCATCATTGCATGCCATATGATAGAAAATCCCCAAAACTTCTCCAAATAGCCTGACTGTCGATATGAGACGCCTTCAATCATCTTGTCTCTTTGTTTCTGAAACTGTGATTGAAACTCTCGCCATTCATAAATGGATTTGAAATCTGATCTTCCTACTGCATGCTAGTTGCGCACGTTATCACTAGACTTCGAGTTCGATTAAAGAATATTTTTAATCTTTTTATTGTATTATATTTGAAAATATCTAAAGAATAATTTTTCATTGGAGCAACAGACCTATGAGGGGAGGGGGCGCAAAGCTGTCTTACTATTGACAGATTTCGAGACAGAAGATGTTGTCTTTTTACGAGATATGGGTGTCAGCCCTACGCTCAACACTCTACTATCATATTAGACCGGGGTCTACTGTTTAAAGCGGATTCAGAACCTCAACCGGGGTCTACTGTTAAAGTGTATCGCCGGGACTCTGACCCGAAACTTGTGGCTTAGTTTGGTTTTGCTGCTCTAGGTCATTTTTGTGCACACTTTAGGCTAATTACGTGGTTTTACTTACAGTTTAAAGTGGATTCCGAACCACTAACAAACATCCATGCCACTGTCAGGCTTCGAACCTGAAGCCTGTGGTATCAAAGGCCAAAGTGCTGGCCAATCGGCCATCAAGCCGGAAACCTGTGGCACCGAGCATCAAAGAATAATTTAGAGATCCCAAATAAATATATATCTAAGCCTATTTGGAAGAAAATTGCGGAAAATAGGTTCTAGTTTAACATAAAATTTGCAGCGAAGAGTGCAAAATATTTAATTTCTGTAAAATTTATTCTTGATGTGCAAAAAAATGAAGTAAAAATCTACTTGGTTATTTGGTAAAGGGATATATAGACTTTTACCACTCAGCAAAATTAATCATTATACTAAATCAGGGGTGGCCAAATCGCGGCCCGCCTTGAACATTTTTCCGGCCAGTGAGATTTATCTCACTTTACCAAATAATATTTATTTTATAATGTCCAAAGTAGTGAAAACCAATGCATTAAAAAAATGCATTGTGTGTGCATATACCCATACTCAAAAATGAACTGTCGAAATGATGAGAAAAATTTAATAACTTTGATTTTAAAATAATATTCTTGCGAATATAGGACAGATATTGCCTGTTTTATTGATGAGTTTACAGTTGGGAGTTTGCAGAATAATTAAATTATAAATACCAATTACGATGCAATACCAACAACGATAATCACAAATTACGATAAACACGAATTACAATTGGGATTGCAACACCCATTACGATGGGCGAATATCCAAATTGAGATCGATTTGCAAAAGCTCAGTGAAAGAGTGGAGAAACAACTATCGCACTAGTAAAATAAATATTTTTTAATAATTTCATTTTTTTTCATTTCGTTTATATTTATATACTTTTTATATTTCCTTATTAGTGTTATATATTTCTTTACAACGTGCGTTGAGTATCATCATTATTATTATACTATCTATGTTTACATGTAAGAATAATAGTGAACACAAAAATAATATCTCATCATGTTTCGATTTTTCACTCAAAAAAATGCCTAGTGGGTCTAAATATAATATGGAGATGTATAATTTTATATGCGGCCCACGGAGTTGGGATGCATTTCAAAGTGGCCAAGATCATTTGGGTTGGACACCCCTTTACTAAATACATCAGAATTTCTTCATTTTTAGGGAGATCAAAATATTCTGTTCATAACCTCTGCAGCAAATGCATTTTTATGTTACGCATACCGTGTTTCACGGGAATTCTTTTATTTGTAAACACGTTAATTATAGCTTCAGTTGGCAAGTCAAGTTGCTCCGGTAAACACACAAGAATGATCTTTCGTCGCTGGCACAAATTAGTGAGATTGTTTCTGACTGCATTTGATGTACTACTGAGCCCAATAACTAAGATCAATTATTTTTTTTTTTCAAAAACTCTTTATTTATTCTTTCAAATTTATTTCATCGTCTTCAAAGTAATCCTCTCCGGACACAATGCACTTATGCTAACTTTTTTTCCAATCCTCAATGCATGCTATAAAATCATCGGCAGGGTGACCTTCAAAGAGCGCGCCGATTCAACATTTAATCTGTTTAATCGACTCAAAACTGTGTCCTCGAAGGGGTCTTTTGAGTTTAGGGAATAGCCAGAAGTCGCACGCTGTGAATACGGTGGTTGTGGAACGATATGGTTTTCCTTTTTGGCGAAAAAGTCACGAAGAATCAGTGCAGTGTGAGCTGCAGCATTCAGTGTTTTCGGTACCAATGGAAATTTGCGCGTTTGAGGAACAAAATAGATTTGAACGATCATTTTGAAATTCCAACATCATCAGCAAAGTCTCTAATGGTAAATTGAAGGTTTGCAGGCACCAAATCTTTAATTTCTTGAACGTGAACTTCGTCGGTTGAGGTTGATAGTCGAGCAGAGGGCTCTTCGTCTTCAACGCGTTTTCTGCTTTCTTTAAACTGTTTATACCACTTGTAAACATTTCTTTCCGATATAGGAATACTCACCAAATGCCTTCTGCAACATTCTATACGTTTCCGCGAACAAAATGGAATGCAAGTTCTTTGCTCAATTAATTCAGACATTTCAAAAAGTCACGAAGAATCAATGCAGTGTGAGCTGGCGCATTCAGGGTTTTGAGGCCCACAACATCTTTTAAAATGATATTTTGAAAAATCCAACATCATCAGCAAGGTCTCTAATTGTAAATCGATGGTTTGCACGCACCAAATCTTTAATTTCTTGGACGTGAGCTTCGTCGGTTGAGATTGAGGGTCGACCAGAGGGGGCTCTTCTTCTTCAACGCGTTCTCTGCCGTCTTTGAACTGTTGATACCACTTGCAAACATTTCTTTCCGATATAGAAATGCTCACCGAATGCCTTCTGCAACATTCTATACGTTTCCACAAACAAAATTGATGCAAGTTCTTTGCTCAATGAATTCAGACATTTCAAAATCGACAGAATCATTTTTAGCGTCTCCCAAAGCCAAGCGTCACTCAAACACTAATGAATATTTTGATTTGAAATTTCGCACAGATGTCAAGGACAGTGCCCAACAACCTAAAAAAAAGAAAAAAGAATTTTTAATTCCAAAAGCCCGGGAATATTAAATTGAAAATGGGTTTTACATTTTGGACACAGTAGTATACTATCTTGATATTGGGTTTTGGGATCTTGAATATGCAGTAGTAATAAAATAGGGAGTTGTCAATTTGTGAGTCAAAATACTCACATGACGAGGAGTTATGTGTTCTCTTAGTGATTTGCATGTGTCTTTGTTTACTTGTGTTGTACTGCAAAAATATTTGCGTTGGGAAATTGTGAAAGGATAGGCTACGTAGGAATTCATTTATTTGTTATATCGAAGGAATATAAAGTATTTTAACTCGCAATTTTATTGAGTATATGCATGTAATATCTGTTTTATATCGCAGCCAGTATTATAATGTAACATGTTGAATTGATAATTTTTATTTCAATGAGAAGCTATAATAATTATCTATTGGTTAGAAGTAATTTTAACACACTTAGGCATCTCATAATTTAAATTTTGCATTTACCCTATGCGATAACTACTTGGAGATATTTGTATCATAAGCAAGAAAAATAAAAAAACTTCTATCACACATGGACGTTTCAATCGTACATCAAAACAATGTTTCATTTAAAAAAAAAATTTTTTTTTTTTTTTCGTAGAACTAAATTAATATTTACGTAAGATTTCTAAGTAAGTATCAGTTTTAGATTATTAATATATAAAATTATTTGTTATTTTGTCCATTTTATGGGAATTATGTTTAGTATGTTAATTATTATTACATAATTAAATCCGAATCCGATTATAATCCACATCCGAAATTTTAAGGCTTTTTCAACGTATACTCCAAGAATTATAGGAAATTTTAATTATATATAACAATATACCTATCGATACCTATACCTATACGATACCGATACCTATACCAATATACATATCGATATATGTTAGGGATCGATTGGATGTCGATAGAAATACATTAATAATATTAGCATATTAGATATAAAGTTTTTTATAAACTTCATATGCAATTATTACTTATTTTCAAATTTATAAGGAAGATTGTTTCTTTTGCTTTCTGAATTAAATTTATATTTTATACTGTAACCATGCTTCCTCCTACCTCTGGCAAGAGCGCCTCCAGTGGTGTTCAGGAGAAATAGTCAGTTGGTCTACAGACTCTCACCCGGAGAGGAAGTATATTTCGCGCATCCTGTGCGTAGCCGAGTTTCAGATGTTCGACTTAGAAGTGGAGTCGTTTAGGAATCTATAACTATCTGTCTTTAAATGTGTTAAATATTGTATGTCTCTAATTGTATGTGTGCGTGTATCAATAAAGGTGCGCGTTCTCCAACCTGTACCCACAAGTATCTCAACAAAAAACCACACCTAGTTACACTCTGGTTGTTCAACCTGCACACTGCAATACAATATTTTCTCTCCAATCCTATAAAAAATATTAAAAGGACCTGCCAGGAAAAAAAAAAAATCCATTTGACGTTGAGCCAATAAATATACAAGATGATTATAATTAAAGTCCCACTTTCAAAATGCTGTAAAAAAAAGAACCACTCGTCACAATGAGTTCAAATTTGAACTGAAGATATTTGAAGAAGGAAAAACGGTACGCCATCAAAAAAAGTTCCAAAGTGTATTAATAGATGGCTTAGTAAGCGGCATAAAGAAACTGAATTCGGCTGCCAGTGATATTTTGAATCAAATTAGAAAGTATTTTGCATGAGTTGCACATTAAACCAACTGTAGTGTTCAATGAGCTTGATTGTTTGGTAGGGCTTGTTTGTTTTTTTTTTGACGGAAAAAAATAACTTCCAAATCCTTCAACAGTTGTGACATTGTTAGTGGAAAGTCCATCCACCACGGCAAGGTCATACCAAATTGATGGGAAAATCGGTGGAACTTTTTTTTTGATGTCGTACTGTTTTCCCCTTCTTCAAGTACTTTCAGTTCAAATCTGAAATTCACTGTGATGAATGGTCCTTTTTTACGGCATTTTGAAATTGGGACTTTAATTATAATCACCCTGTACATATAATGAACACCTTAAATATTTAATTTAACAATAAGTTATCTATCAACAATAGTTTATAGATTATTTATTAAATAATCTATAAACTCACATAAACTTCGTGCTATGATAATTACGTAACAGTAAGTAAAGGGTCGTCAAAAGCGGAGAACCCTTTAAAGGGGTTGATATTCAGAGAAATGTGGCGACTAATAGATTAAAGTAATTGACTTAGAAAAACTACATGGATTTCTTTGTACACCATTTCGGATCCTGCCCATTGCGATTTCCTCCTCTCATCCAATTTTTGAAGTTTATATGGCGCCATCTATTGGTAGATATATGCAACTTAAGTCTAAAAAAAACTCAAATTAATGAATTAAATTTAATTGCTGAATTAATATTTGAAAAAACTGTATTAACATCCAGTGTCATCCACGACAAGTTTAAAAAGAATGTATTTGAACTTGAGTGGATGAATAAAAGTATTTTATTAACGATTGAAAATTTGAACAAGATATATATAGGGATAGTGTGAGCTAATAGAAGGAATTGAATGAGGGCTAAACAAATAAAACTCCATTGCAAATTTTGGCAGAAAATGGTACTTTGGGCCCCTCAACTCTTGAAATGCTTCATGAATAACGTTAGTCTTCGGAAATTTTCTGGAGAATTTGGCTTTTGTTTGATGTGTTTGGTAGTATGGTTTTGAAGCCCTTTTCACGTCTTGGCTTGGGATTTTAAACATTTGTATATCCAATATGTATAAGTACTCGTAGTGCGTTGATCCATTCCTTCTTCTTGAAGTTTCACATTTATCACTTTTGGCATTTTTCCGTGTTTATGGAGCTGTATAGTGCTTCTAATTGTATATGGAATACTTCATTTCTCCATTTATGCTTAGAATTTTCAAACTTTGATATATTCTTTTGACTATTGAATGTGATAACATTTCTTGTAGAATTGGGAATACTTCATTCTTCATTTACGACGACATTTATCTTACTTTTTGTATATTCTTATAGTGATTCTTGAACAATTCATTCTTCATGAAGTTCTTGATCTATTCAGCATTGCTATATTCATGTGGCTATTTGAATTCGGCCTTTCTTGTCGTATTCCAAGCAATTGCTTCCTATATCTCGCTCATTATTAAACATTGTTTTATTCCTGGGTTTATTCGCCCGTTCTCGAATGTTCACACATGATAAGTTGAAATTTGCCGAACAGATTTCAGTTTTTTTTTAATGCCTAAATATCTATTTCTTTATTTTGTTTAAAATGTCCTCTTTTGAGGTCACCGAAAATGCAGTGTTTAACAAATAAAAACTTCAGATTTGGCCAAATATCTGCGGTTTCACTTAAAATACCCGAAGACGTTGAGTTGATGTTTTCAAAAAGAGAATCATGCGCTTTGATGAAAATGATGACGTCAGATATGCGCGAGAAGAAAATGCGATTAAGTAAGTAGGTGAATTCCGATGGGTGATTGAATAAACTAGAATACTGAGTTTATGCTGCAGATGAGAGAGCCTTTCTACGTAAATGTATAAAGCCAACTATTTGAGTGTTTGGTCTGTCTTTATTTCGAATAATATTCACAAATTTAATTTTTTTCCCTTTGAATTTATTATTCGTTTATCCAAACCGTAACCAAAAATCATGATAAAAGTTCTTATTCGTTATTTTTTCAGTTGAAAAAAAGCTCCCGATTTTAAAATTAACTTAGACATAGCCAAAATGAGTTCAATTTCCTGTAAATTGCAGTTCTAATGCAGAAAGAGGTTTCTTATAGTTATATCCTGGGCAACAACCATTCTCAAGATACAAGATACCACTGTTATCAAATCCTAGCATATCTATATAGGTACGGAGTCGATATATTGTTATGTATAATTAAAATTACCTATAATTTCTAAAACTATTACAAGTTAAAAACTATTCTATTGAATTATCTAAAACTGTGAAACTTTGAGCTAAAAACTATTCTGTTGAAACTATTATCTTGAAATCAATTTTGTTGAAACTTTTTTGAAACAATTTTTGTTGAAACTATTCTCTTGAAATCATATTTTTTTTTATTTTGAAACTATTCTCTTGAAAATCAAATCATTTTTTTTTAATCATATTTTGTTGAAACTATATTTTGAAATCATGAAACTGTTCTTTTTGTTGAAACTCAAAATATTTTGAAATCATATTTTTGTTGAAACTATTCTCTTGAAATCATATTCTGATGAAATTATTCTATTTTTGAAATCATATTTTTGAAACTGTTCTTGAAACTATTCTGTTCTTGAAATCATAATTTTTTTTTTAAATCATATTTTGTTGAAACTGTTCTCTTGAAATCATATTTTTTTTTTGAAATCACATTTTGTTGAAACTATTCTCTTGAAATCACATTTTTGTTGAAACTATTCTCTTGAAATCACATTTTGTTGAAACTATTCTCTTGAAATCATATTTTGTGAAACTATTCTCTTGAAATCATATTTTGTGGAAACTATTCTCTTGAAATCATATTCTGATGAAACTATTCTCTTGAAATCATATTTTGTGGAAACTATTCTCTTGAAATCATTTTGTTGTAACTATTCTCTTGAAATCATATTTTGTTGAAACTATTCTCTTGAAATCATATTTTGTTGAAACTATTCTCAAATCATATTTTGTTAAAACTATTCTCTTGAAATCACATTTTGTTGAAACTATTCTCTTGAAATATATTTCGTTGAAACTATTCTCTTGAAATCATATTTTGTTGAAACTATTCTCTTGAAATCATATTTTGTTGAAACTATTCTCTTGAAATCATATTTTGTTGAAACTATTCTCTTGAAATCATATTTTGTTGAAACTATTCTCTTGAAATCATATTTTGTTGAAACTATTCTCTTGAAATCATATCTTGATGAAACTATTCTCTTGAAATCATATCTTGATGAAACTATTCTCTTGAAATCATATCTTGATGAAACTATTCTCTTGAAATCTATCTTGTTGAAACTGTTCTCTCGAAATCATATCTTGTTGAAACTGTTCTCTCGAAATATCTTGATGAAACTATTCTCTTGAAATCATATCTTGTTGAAACTGTTCTCTTGAAATCATATCTTGATGAAACTATTCTCTTGAAATCATATCTTGATGAAACCATTCTCTTGAAATCATATCTTGTTGTGAAAGGTCAATAATAGTTGTTTCTCAAGTTTCTTTCTTGTAGTTTCTCAAATTATGGATCATTTTAATCCATGACAGTTAGACTTAAAAATTAGATTTTAAAGTCATCTAAAATTTTGATAACGCGTTCCTTTAAAATCAATTTTGTTCATGGCCTTTAGATAAAATTAAAAGAACACATTCTAAAGCTATAAAAGTGGCAAAATCAGACGATTATTTATTTAGAAGAATTTTTAATAATTAATCGTCTGCGACAAATTAAAGATCAAGCAATTAAAAATTTTTTTTTTTCAGTTTTAAATTAAGCAAATGTCTATATTTATGGGAAAGATGATTTTTCAATTTTCTGATATTTATGCCATTTTTATATATTTTATCGTATGTTTCAGAATAAATTGAAATAATAAATTGCTAAAAACGAACAGAATTTTTAAATTTATCCGTATCTTATTTTAGTTTGATATGCCAATTTTCGAACTGTGTCTGTATTTTGAGCCAGGGTGTACTTTTCTCATTCAATAAGGTATGTTTTGGAATAGTGAATAATTATAGAGTGGATGAAAATGTTTAACGGAGTTGAATATTTATATTAATAACTTATTGTCGGTTTCATTATTTTCACCCATTAGTCAATTGTTTTCTTTTATGCTTTTTCTATTCATTGCATCTATAATGATGCTAATTTAAATATCTTTTTTACCAAATGACTCTCCTCTCATACTTTTTAATTATATCTTGCTTTTTTTCTCGTGTCTTGTAATTCCCTTTATTGTCTCCTATTATAATTTCATATGTCATTATCACAAATTTTAACTCATCATTTCTTCCCTTTATCGAATAACTCCTATTTCGTTTATTTCCCTTTGATACTCTACTCTGAGACAAATACATTTTTATCCAATGTTTTGATGAAAGTGAATTATAATCTGTTTCTTTCTTTCTTGCATGAAATATGATAATTCTGTAATATTGATGAGGCATATTGTAAATTTTTTTTTTCAATTACATTTTAATTGTGCAGATCTGTGTGTGTTTTATATTGCACTTTGTGCTAGATATTGTTATTATATGTATATATAATGTGATTATAAAAGTTCCACTTTCAAAATGCTGTAAAAAAAAAGAACCACTTGTCACAATGAGTTCAAATTTGAACTGAAGATACTTGAAAAAGTGAGAAACGGTACGGCATCAAAAAAAGTTCCAAAGCGTGTTAATAGAAGTCGCTGTAAGCGGCATAAAGAAAGTGAATTCTGCTGCCAGTGATATTTTGAATCGAAATGACAACCTATTTGGCTCGAGTTGCACATTAAACCAACTGTAGTATTTAATATGCTTGATTGTTTCGGTTTTTTGACTGAAAAAATGACTTCCAAGTCATTCAACAGATATGGCACTGTTAGTGGAAAGCCTAGGATAAAGTTGTAAGTAAGAATTAAAAACGCTTCTCAAGAGGCCAGATATACAATTAACCCCAGGATTATTTCTGGAATTTCTTCTTCAATCGCGCAACAGCCCCATGGTGGGCCAAGGTCATCTGCCTACTGGCAGGTTTCGAGATAGCAGGTGTTATCTTTTTACAGGGTAGGGTTGTCAACCAACGCCTTAAAATATCCGGCAAGAAACAATGTCTTCTGAGAAATTTAAGTAAGATCTCAAAAATATTTCCAATAAACGAAACGAACTATTACAATGTTTATACGCTTGTTTAATTCCTTTAAATAATGACAATTCAATGGAGAAATCTGAAAAAAAAAATTAAACACTTTATGAATATAGTTACATTAACCTAATGTCTATAAAAGAATTTTTTTTTTTAATTTTAGAAAAATTGAAATAATTACATTTATAATTTTATATCAGTCTTTTTGGATATTTTTATCATTTTCATCATATTTTTTTTAATATCATTTTCTTTCTTCAGGATATTTCCAAGTTCGCCAACTAACAGGAAAATATCTCGAGCAAAAAAAAAAGCTAAATACTGCATTAGAGCTCTTTGGCGAGTGTTGTCCGATCTGTCGCTAAGGAGATAATCGACCAAATGTAACTTATGGATTGATAGTAGATGTTCTCGATTACTGGTTACTTCAACAAACACTTAACTTTAAATGCAGAATGCTATAGTAAAAATAAAATGTGAAAAGGTTTATAAGAATAGTAGTATCATAAAGGGATCTCAGCATTAAGTAACGTATTAAAGAACAAACATAAACACAACAATGCATTAAACTTATTGTACCAAACTTTTAAATCCATAGTAATTTAACTTTGTTTATTGTAATAACATTTTATTAATTTATGTTTGGCAAATTATTTTGTGACTAAGTTACAATGGATGAATGTGAACATAAACTATATAAAAAAAATTGTAATCGTCTGATGTCGATGTACGGTTTACCCATAGGTATTTGCATTTTTGGTGTTTGCATTTTTTGTATTTGCATTTTTTGTATTTGCATTATTGTATGTGCATTTTTTTTTGTCTTGTCTTTAGATAGAATTTGTCTTTAGATAGTGGCTGAATCGTTTACATTGCGAGGAAGACAGTCGACCGATTTGTGCAAGTCGTTAGGAACGGATCCCTTGATACCATATTGGCGATCCCGACCAAGCTCTCGTATTTGCATGAAAGGGATACGAAGAGCAACGAGACGCTCTTCCAAGTCATTCAACTCAGACAAACAGGAGGGTTGCTCAGGATATCGAAAGCCATAATTGGCTGCAAGATTTGGAAGGTTGCATTTACGAATATGATCGCTGCACGTTTTACAAAAGCCAGCTTCATCCAAGTCGACAGAGAAAATTATTGCAATTTGTTATTCCGTAAAGCCACGAGCACGCAAATCGGCTTTCGAATAGCTTACTAAATTTTTTTCATATATAAACGATCGCAACAGTAACAACGATGGGTTGGGCCATCAGCAATTGATTTAAAGAAACGTTCTTCGACTTTGAGCCACTGTTTCTCATGAGAGTAGTCGTTTAAATCGGAATGAGTATTGTTCATGAAGCAATGGGAGCAGGAAGGAGTAACTGAAAAGGACGAATTAAAAGTATCCTTGAGAGAACAAGAACAGGAGGGAGAGTAAAGAGAAGGAGTTTGAACACATTTCGTGTGTTTAATATTGTCATCGTGATGGTTGATAGCCTGTTGACGCTTGAGAGCTCGAGGCTCCCGTTGAAGGGCATTTTGGCGGGCACGAGTTTCAGGCTTCGAATGGGCTATTCTTTTCCTTTCACGATCATGCGCTTTAACATTGTCTGATTTGCGATACAATCTCATCACTACAATTTTCCGGCGTTTAGATTCAATACGTTCTGACTCAGTTGGTTTCCTTTTTTGGCATAACTTTATTTCGGATCGGACATCACTTCAGGTCGTTACCGAAAACAATACCCATTGGATACCCATGGGTAATAATAATCCATCTGGATCTATAGTTTATGTTCCAGATACTTAAACAAATGCATGAATTAAATGTAGAATATTTAATAAAAATAAAATCAGAAAATGTTTAAAAAATATTATTGAATACCATAACGTGATCTTAGCAAATATAGTTCTGTAATACATTAAAAAACAAACATAAATTCAACTATAAACAAAAAATAAAACCCAAAAAACTATTTAAAAATTTCCAAAAGGAATTTAATGTCGGTGTTTTTAACAAAAAAAAAAAAAATGAAATGCAATATGTTTCGAGAATATCTTTTATTTAATCCTGTTATCATTTGTTTGAACTACTTTACAGCAATAGCAGCAACCTTGGGACATTAATAAGTTACAAGTTATTTTAAACAAATGTTTATAAGAAATATGATTTTAAATAAATTTAAGAAAATAAATTCTTATTCGCTTTTATCATTAAGTCTTACAAATTGTTTGGCACAACTTGGCGAAAACTGATCCTTGTGTCCTTAAACAACATCTGCTTACCTACCCACAGCAAAGGCAGGAGGTTAGCGAATAGATTATAAATTCTATGAATTGTATCTAGTTTTATTTGTCTTTTTATGACTTCTTGTAATAGCATCTTATTAGTTTGATTTTTTTTTTTGTGTGGGTTTGGCACAGTATTTAGCAATAAAGTGTTTGATTTTATTTTTTGGATATACATACAGGGTGATTATAATTAAAGCCCCACTTTCAAAATGCTATAAAAAAGAACCACTCATCACAATGAGTTCAAATTTGAACTGAAGATACTTGAAGGGGGTAATGGTATGGCTCCAAAAAAAGTTCCCCCGATTTTTCCCATCCAATTTGATATGACCTTGCCGTGGTGGATGGACTTTCCACTAACAGTGTCACAACTGTTGAATGACTTGAAAAAAATTTTCCGTACAAAAAATCGAAATAATCAAGCACATTGATCACTACAGTTGGTTTAATGTGCAACTCATGCCAAATACGTTGCCATTTCTATTCAAAATATCACTGGCAGCCGAATTCACTTTCTTTATGCCGTTTACAACGCTCTGGAACTGTTTTTTGAGCGCCATCTTCAGTTCAAATTCGAACTCATTGAAGAATGATTCTTTTTTACAGCATTTGAAAGGGGGACTTTAATTATAATAACCCTGTATATTAAAAATACATCCATTTTAAAAAGTATTCAAATTACTTTTTAATTGGGCCTCTTAATTATTTTATCATCAGTTTGGCTTAAATGCCGTGTTTTTTTTGTTGTTTTTATATTTTCCACCTTTCTTCAAGTATCTTCAGTTCAAATTTGAACTCATTATGACAAGTGATTCTTTTTTTTTTTTTTTACAGCATTTTGAAAGTGGAACTTCAAATATAATCCCCCTGTATATATTCTTTATCAGGAACTTCATGTGTTATGAACGATTTTGAAGGTTTGAAAGCGGTTTTAGAATATTATTTCCCTGTTGCAGCATTAAAAGCAACAATTAATTCACAAAATAATTCATTAAAAAAAATTCATATTTCATTACTGCATAGAATCGTTATACATAAATACAAAAATAAAAATCAACTTTAAACACCGTCTCAAAACAAAAATTTTTCAGACAGCATTTTGGAGAGAAAAACATCGTAAAACCACGAAATTATCTGAGAGCATCAGGAGAATTAAGTGATCATCTCTTTTTTCTCACATTCCAAATAGTTTAATCCCCGTGTTAGAATAAAAACACTAAAGAACCATTAAAAGAGTAATGACCTGTTTAACAGAAGTTTTTGATTTTGCCTGTTTAAAAGAGCTTTCATGTCCAAGGTTCTTAACCTTTATGTCGTGTTGTTTTGATGATCGTAGCAAAATGTTTTTCTGACCAACACAGTTGGAAATTAGTCGAATGTTGTTTGTTTCCAATATTAATTCCAGGAATAATATAGATTTCTGGTTAGCAATTCGTTATACGGATAAATAAATACGTAATATGGAAAATCAAATCCGTTTCAAAAATCGACAGCTTCTGAAAAATTTGTCTACATTTTTTGTACCTTAATATTGTGTTTAATAAAATTAAAATAAATAAATCACACTTTATCTCGATTTCGGCTGTTTTTTCTCTATTGTACTCTGCTTACAAATTTTTGAAAAAAATGTTAAGTTGAACATTCATCACAGTCTGGCAATATTAAAAAGTTGCTGATTCCACGTTTTTTGTGGCCTGGTGGCCAATTGGCTAACGCTCTGACCTTTGGTACCACGGGCTTCAGGTTCGAATCCTGGCGGTGACATGGATGTTTGTTAGTGGTTCGGAATCCACGTTAAACTGTAGGTCCCGGTCTGTTTAGCCTTCGTGTGCATAAGATGACTGTAGAGCGACAAACCAAATCCATGTTTTTGTTTACATTTAACACAGTGTTACTTAATCTTTTCACCCACAAACCTCTTGAACCATCCTCTTTTTAACAGATTAACCTCTATCTCTTTCATTCGTTACCATCATTAAACAAATTACAATTCTTCATTGGCGCAAAAGCCCCATGGTCATGGCATTGGCGCAAAAGCCCCATGGTCTGCCTAATGGCAGATTTTGAGACAGGAAATATATTCCTTCTTAAGGGGTAGAGTTGTCAACCGATGCCGTACAGTCATGCTAGATAGGGAGCTACGGTTTTAGGTGGATTCCGAGCCACTACAAACATCCATTGCACCACTGGGAATCGAACCCTGAGGCACCGAAAGCCAGAGCGCTGGTCACTCGGTCATCAGGCCCCAATTGTAAATCTCGCATTTAATAATTTGTGTTTTGAATTAGACTATGCATAAATATTTTCTAATAACAATGCATTAAGATTATTGAAACTAAGTAAATTAGTTTTAAAACAATTCATTTGATCGATATACGTGTTAAAGTGAAATAAAATTCTTCCTGAACGCTTACTCTAACATTCAGTTTTAATTTGATAACATTATATAAAAATATATATTGATCAATTGAACTGATACATTTGACATCTTTTTTAGAAGATAAAACCGAAAGAGGAACAATACTCTGGTGTGTGCCATTCTCTAAATATGTGCACAACATCTGTGATCAGATTTGCATAGGAAAGAGAATTGTGGCATAGTGAATGAAATAAGAAAGTAAAGGAATGTAAGAATAGTGTATACATTTACTGGAACAGAATACATGTTGTAATGTTAACTTACAGCATCGTGTTACTTCAGTTGCCATGCTACTACACCACACCACATCACCGCGCCTAGAGCTGACTTACCCCTTTACAGTTTGGGAATGATGTGGGTGAGAAGAAGTCTTTTTAGGTTCTGTGACGCTCTACGGTCATATGAGACCCGGGCCCAAGGCTTAAAGTGGATTCCGAACCACTACAAACATCCATGGCATCGCCGAGATTCGAATCTTCAACCTGTGGTACCAAGTGCCAAAGCTCTAGCTACTTGGCAATCAGGCCACCAACTTCAGTTACCATAGGCCACAATAGTAACCAAAGTGCGATGTCAGATGGCCTATGTTAACTAAAAGTAACACGATGCCATAATGAGCCTATGATAATTGAAGTAATATGATGCCACAATAGGCCTATGGTAACTGAAGTACTACTACTACACTACACTACACTACACTACACACACATCACTATACCTAGAGCTGAGTTGCCCTTTTACAATTTGGGAATTATGTGGGTGAGAAGAAGTCTTATTGGGCTATGTGACGCTCTACGCTCATATGAGACCAGGACCTACGGCTTAAAGTGGATTCCGAACCACTACAAACATCCACGGCATCGCCAGAATTCGAACCCGAAACCTGTGGTACCAAGTGCCAGAGCTCTAGCTGAAGTAACATGATGCCAGAATGAGCCTATGGTAACTGAAGTAAGCTACATAAATTTGCACTGCAAATCACTGAGGCTTCTGGCAAAGATGTAGTTGATGGTGGTGTTCCTAAGAGTAGTGGGTAAGATGGTGGTGCAAGAGTAGTGGGTAAGATGGTGGTGTTCCTAAGAGTAGTGGGTAAGATGGTGGTGTTCCTAAGAGTAGTGGGTAAAGATGGTGGTGTTCCTAAGAGTAGTCCGTCGCTGGCAATGAGCTTAAAAACGGGTGGGGGTTAAAAATGGGTTATTTTTCCATACCATAACCTACTGATAACGGTTTAACTTTAGAAATGGGCTAAAGAGAAACAGAAGTTGTTGCCGATGATGAAGATTGTTTGTGCAAGCAGCGCCATCTGTAAAAGCGCTACGGGGAGACCCCGAATCGAAGCAGAGTTGAATGTGTGTGTAAACAGAGATATAATGTGGCGTGACCATCGTTGAGTGTGATGGCGGCCAAAATAAATGTGAAAATTTTACAATCAACATCTTGTTTTTATTTGAGTTAAATTCGTGTAAAAGAGCTATCGAACATTATTTGGACTAGTCTCGCGGTGTGAATTGGTGAAATCGGGATCCGTCGGACTTTCTGGAACATTAAGCTGTATTCGATGGATGAGTCCGTTGGGTGAGTTCTTTAATATTCCCTAATTTGTTGAGGAACATTTGGTTTTATTTAGTGTCTATTACAGGGGTTACCAACGCAAATGATCTTGCGGGCCACTTTGAAAATGCATCATAATTCTGCGGGCCGCATATAAAATTATATTTAGACAAACTATAGACATTTTTTTAAATGAAAAATTGAAACATAATGAGTTATTATTTTTGTGTTTGCTATTACTCTTACATGTGAACATAGATAATATAATAATAATAATAATAATACTAAAAGCACATTGTGAAGAAATATATAACACTAAAAATGAAATATAAAAAATATATAAATATAAATGAAATAAAAAAATAAAAAATATTTATTTTACTAGTGATATTTGTTTCTCCGCTCCTTCATTTAGCTTTTGCAATTCGATCTCAATTTGGGTATTTGCACATCGTAATGGGTGTTGCAGGTTAGCGTCCGTTATATTTGAGCGTGTTTTGTATTGGGGCAATTTCATTTTCGGAAAGAACTATTCACAGGTGTAATTTGAACCTAAAGCGCTGACAATTTTTGTGCCAGATTTCTGAAATTGGAAAATTTCTCTTTTGTGACTTAAGTGTTGTAAAAATCTATTTTTGATTCTGCTGTTTCAAAAAACGTGTTTTAATTCAAAATTGCATTGTAAGTCACCCAGTTCCAGTTCGAGATATTCTGGGGTCTAATCGATTTCAGCATGAAATGGAGATGAATGTATTTTAAAAATCTTGTTGTATTTGTTTAACTCTAAACTAGTGAATCGACTTTCAAAAGCAGCTGTAAGTTTTATTTCTTTTGCATATTTGATGTAATTTTGAATATATGGATGCCACATTATTTTTTCAATTCCTTCTATTAGTTCACACTCTCCCTATATATACCTTGTTCAAATTTTCAATCGTTATTAAAATAGTTTTTTATTCATCCACTCCAAGTTCAAATACATTTATTTGTGAACTTGTAGTGGGTGACGCTTGATGTTTTTTTCAAATATTAATTCATTAATTAAATTTAATTAATTAATTAATTTTAGTTGCATGTATCTAATAATAGATCACGGCAGATATAAGAGTGAAATTTTTAACTTTATTTGTAAAGGACTTTTCTGCAATATAGTGGGAAAAAGTAGGAATTGACTTAATTTTTTTTTTATTTTACTTGTTTAATACATTGGTTTTCACTTCTTTGACTAATATAAAATAAATATATTTTGTAAAAGTGTGATAAATCTCAAGGGCCGCAAAAAATATTGAAGGCGGGTCAAGGGTTGGCCATCCCTTGTCTATTATTTAAATATAATGTGTCTATTACTGCATATATTGGTTTGCAGGGTCGGTTGCTTTTATTTTGGAAGTATTTATTGCATTGTCGGTTTCTTAGTTGCTTATGTATCAGTTGCTTTTATTTTAGTGTTAATTTTAGGTGAATTAAGGCGTTGAATTAAAGTGTTCAGTTTCATAGTTTTTGTTAAGTTCTGAAATGCATTGTTTTGGTGTATTTTTATAAAGTGAATAAGCAGTGGCTGTTAGATCGAATCTTAAGAAGGATGAGCTAATTGAGATTGGGGAAGAGATGGTCTTAACTATTCAGACAATGTATGTCTATAAAAACAAAATTGAGATAGCGTGCAATTTTGCTGACGATATGTAGAAAGAAATGAGGAAAAAAGGAAGAAAAAATCCAAGAGGGATAAACGAGAAGTGATATAAAATTAGAAGTAGAAAAAATAAAGTTAGCCACACTTGGAAAAAAAAAAACTAGAACTTGCGATAGTGAAGAAAGACTCAGCTAACACATCCCAAACTAGAGATAGCAAAAGCCTGCGTGATGACTTGGAGAGTTTATTCAGAACACTGATTATCCCAATGCCATCGAAATCAGGGTTCCTCAACCTTTTTCTTTAATTCATTAGAAAAAGCTTCCAAAATTAAAAATGTTCTAGAAGAATTAAAACAACTGGAAGAACAGGATATTAATAAGTACGAGAAGATTAAATCCTTGGTCTTGAAAAGAGTTCCAATCAACCCCCTCTCCCCTTGAGTGCTTAGATGAATTTAAAAGGCACACAAGTTACCATCCGAAAATTATGTGCAGTTTGCATCCATAGTGGGTGCAATGTTTGAGTATTATTGCCAAGTGTGAGGGGGTATCGGAATTTAATGAGCTAAGCGAACTATTTGTTTCCTATCAAATCTCAACATCCCTTGACAGAGAATTAAAAAGAGGCACATCAGTATCAAACAAAGGAAGCATGGTTCAAGTCTCAGCCACTGGGAAGAGAATTAGATCTGAATATGGCTTCAAAGAGTGAAACAAATCATGGCACCAATTATAGTAGATTTGTAAAAAGGTAAACGTGAAAAAGACTTTTTAAAACTACGACTGAAGTGTTTCTTTCTGAAACTGTCTAAAGTTCAAAGTGGATATTGTGTGTGCAAATTCATCCTCTTTAAAATGCCCTAAAGTTTATTATAAAACAACAGTAATTCTACAATTCCTACGAAAAGTCTCTTGGCAACCCTGTCAACTATGGGTGTCCCATATGTTTTTCCTCGTGTTATCTTATTTTCACTTTTCGTTTCAAGTGCTAGTAGTACTTCATAGTTTTCTTAATCATCGTTTAAATGTTGTTACGTTTGATCGATAGATCAGTAGTTTGTTTCTTTCTTTCATGTTCAAATATACTTCTTTTTTATTGTTATTTTTGGTTACCAGAGAGTGCCGACAATGTTTATGGTATTTCAGAAAGAAATTTGAACTCTTGGAATGTTGGATTTTTTTTGCTAATTTTTGGAATTTTTAAAATTTGGAGGTTTTTTTTGAAGTGGTCTCATTTCCACTTTTTAAAATTTGTTGGGAAGAAAGAAAAACATTTGGATAAATTGAGATAAAGCAGCGTTAGCGGGCATGCATCTCAAAGCACCAAGTCAAGTCTTGCTAAATTCTACAGTTACAAAAACCTTTTTAGTGAATAACAGAATTGAAGTTATTAAAAAAAAACAATCTGTTTTAACTGCAATTCCTCGAAATCATAAGTAAGGAATTATAAATTAAGATATACTTGTTCGGATTGTGGAAAAGGCATCATGCTACCTCCATTTCATACGCTTAATAAACAAATCAATCGAGAATAGAAAGAAAGAAATAACAGAAAGTTAATTTTATCGCTCGGCAAATGAGTTTAGGCCAAATATGAGTCATGAAAATAGTTTTTTAATAGCAACTTATACTTAAAGGAGGAAAAGAACGTTTTTATTGAGTACAGCCATCTGCTTCATTTCTAACGAGACATGAGATTTATTTCCAATCAAAACCTTGCTGCATTCGGGAAGTATATCTTGTTTTTAACTAAAGAATGTGCAGACAGACTGTGGTTGAAGGAAGAGAAAATAAACGTAGCTGTTTCGGGCTTGAAGAATTCTCAATTTATGATTAAATCAAAAGTTGCTGCATTTATTAGCAATAAAGAAAGAAATTTCTCACGGAATTGATTTTTAGTAGTTCCAAAGTTCACAGAAGATTTAATTCCATCAAACAAAATAGAAATAAACGACTGAGTTAGTTGACTGAGCGCATTCAAATACTATTGGGATAACAGAAGATTTGATTCCATCAAACAAAAATAGAAATAAACGACTGAGTTAGTTGACTGAGCGCATTCAAATACTATTGATAACAGAAGATTTGATTCCATCAAACAAAATAGAAATAAACGACTGAGTTAGTTGACTGAGCGCATTCAAATACTATTGGGATAACAGAAGATTTGATTCCATCAAACAAAATAGAAATAAACGACTGAGTTAGTTGACTGAGCGCATTCAAATACTATTGGGATAACAGAAGATCACAGAAGATTTGATTCCATCAAACAAAAATAGAAATAAACGACTGAGTTAGTTGACTGAGCGCATTCAAATACTATTGGGATAACAGAAGATTTAATTCCATCAAACAAAATAGAAATAAACGACTGAGTTAGTTGACTGAGCGCATTCAAATACTATTGGGATAACAGAAGATTTGATTCCATCAAACAAAATAGAAATAAACGACTGAGTTAGTTGACTGAGCGCATTCAAATACTATTGGGATAACAGAAGATCACAGAAGATTTGATTCCATCAAACAAAATAGAAATAAACGACTGAGTTAGTTGACTGAGCGCATTCAAATACTATTGGGATAACAGAAGATTTGATTCCATCAAACAAAATAGAAATAAACGACTGAGTTAGTTGACTGAGCGCATTCAAATACTATTGGGATAACAGAAGATCACAGAAGATTTTATTCCATCAAACAAAATAGAAATAAACGACTGAGTTAGTTGACTGAGCGCATTCAAATACTATTGGGATAACAGAAGATCACAGAAGATTTGATTCCATCAAACAAAATAGAAATAAACGACTGAGTTAGTTGACTGAGCGCATTCAAATACTATTGGGATAACAGAAGATCACAGAAGATTTTATTCCATCAAACAAAATAGAAATAAACGACTGAGTTAGTTGACTGAGCGCATTCAAATACTATTGGGATAACAGAAGATCACAGAAGATTTGATTCCATCAAACAAAATAGAAATAAACGACTGAGTTAGTTGACTGAGCGCATTCAAATACTATTGGGATAACAGAAGATCACAGAAGATTTAATTCCATCAAACAAAATAGAAATAAACGACTGAGTTAGTTGACTGAGCGCATTCAAATACTATTGGGATAACAGAAGATCACAGAAGATTTAATTCCATCAAACAAAATAGAAATAAACGACTGAGTTAGTTGACTGAGCGCATTCAAATACTATTGGGATAACAGAAGATTTGATTCCATCAAACAAAATAGAAATAAACGACTGAGTTAGTTGACTGAGCGCATTCAAATACTATTGGGATAACAGAAGATCACAGAAGATTTGATTCCATCAAACAAAATAGAAATTGAGTTATGACTGAGCCATTCAAATACTATTGGGATAACAGAAGATTTAATTCCATCAAACAAAATAGAAATAAACGACTGAGTTAGTTGACTGAGCGCATTCAAATACTATTGGGATAACAGAAGATTTGATTCCATCAAACAAAATAGAAATAAACGACTGAGTTAGTTGACTGAGCGCATTCAAATACTATTGGGATAACAGAAGATCACAGAAGATTTGATTCCATCAAACAAAATAGAAATAAACGACTGAGTTAGTTGACTGAGCGCATTCAAATACTATTGGGATAACAGAAGATCACAGAAGATTTGATTCCATCAAACAAAAAATAGAAATAAACGAAGATGATTTGTATAATATTAGTTTGACTGACTGAGATTTAATGTTCTGAACACTTTCAATGCTATTGGGTGGAAGTATTTTATGATTTACTTAAGCCAAATCAATTTAGGATAGAAAATTCGAATCTTATTTTTCAAAATATTGAGTTCGGCTTTGGGATGTCCGGATGCAGTATGGCAGAAGAAAAGAGAACATTGTGAACTGTCGACAAAATAACCTTGATTGTACAAAAAGGAAGTTATGGGAAATCGAAGCAGTGGAACTGTACAATTATGAAAAGCGAAGAACATTTCCAGAAAAATTGCTAGAGATGTGAGTCGGGAAGACATACAGTATTTTATGATTTACTTAAGCCAAATCAATTTAGGGATAGAAAATTCGAATCTTATTTTTCAAAATATTGAGTTCGGCTTTGGGATGTCCGGATGCAGTATGGCAGAAGATGCAGAGAACATTGTGAACTGTCGACAAATAACCTTGATTGTACAAAAAGGAAGTTATGGGAAATCGAAGCAGTGGAACTGTACAATTATGAAAAGCGAAGAACATTTCCAGAAAAATTGCTAGAGATGTGAGTCGGGAAGACATACAGTAACCATGCCTCTTAAAGAAGACTCTTCATGCTTGGGAAAATCCAAACAAATTGTTCTTTAGAGATTGAATTCTTTATGAAAAAGACTTAGTAGATATACGGTGTGTTTGAAATTATGTAAAGACTTTTTTTTAAAAGAATACAGATATTTAGGCCACATGAGTGCCATAGATGAAAATGTAGAACCTGTAGTAACCTCTTACTTTCCCCATCATGGGATCTGTCGGCTTCAAATGAGTACCACAAAATTGCCGGACTGTGTTTAATGCGTCGACTGTAACCACCAGTGGAAAGTTTTAAATTCAATTCAGTACAAGGACGGAGACATTCAAGATAGTCTTTTTCTCATTGAGTGAGGTTTTGTAAACATGTTTCTGCATTCACTACAGACATTCGTTAAATGTATCGAATGATAAACATTGACAAGAGTCAAAGAAACCTCCAGTGAATTCTTTGGAAAGAAGATTAAAATGAACCAGTAAAAGGTGTTTCAGATCAATGCTGTTACTCACTGTACAATTAGTGCTCCATATATAGCAACGAGGACCCTAAAACAGATTTCCATTGATGAAGGAAAGAATGCCCTATTGGTGCATCGGTACTACGCAATGACTTTTACGTTGACGATGTACTAAGTGGAGCTAACACTCTAGAAGAAGCCAAAAAGACATTCATCAACAAGTAATCGATATTTTAAAGACTCTAAAATGTCCTTGCACAAGTGGTGTGGGGAATACTTCAGAATTGATTCCTAACACTGAAAAGAATACGAAATAGCACGAATGCAGTTAAAACTTTGAAATTTCATGGAGAGTTCATATTGACTGTTTGCTTTCAAGATAGAAGTGGAACATCTTGCTCATACCATTAAAAGATCTATGTTATCTATCATTGCAGGACTCTTTGATCCACTTGGATTGCTGGGACCTGTGACAACAAAGACTCTTTTTATAAGAATACATAAAAAAACCGCTGTTTATTGTTAATGTATTTTTTAAATATTGTTCAGTCCCTGACTCGTAAAGGTGGGGCTCCATATTATAACCTCGCGTTGTAGAACGCCAGACAGTCGGAAGCATGAATAGGTAGAAGATCAGGTCTTCGATTGGTTGGCATTCTACGGCGTGAGGTTTTATTATCCAGAGAAAACTTAGCTTATCACTAAGGAACTAATAAATTTAAACACTGAGGTATTCAAGCGATATTAATCCAACGTAGCATATCGAATCAATAATTGCGATTAATAAACACATTAATAACTGGAAAGACAATTAAATATTGTAACCAAAATATAAAAAAAAAAAGCATTGATCTTTTTATTATTGAATTAAAAAACTGTATACATGGAACTTTTTTTCAAAAGTGAGAAGAGAAGCCGAGCACCTTATATGTATGCTATAATATTATACATCATATCGAGTACTATATTTAAATGAATCAAGCTCCTTCATATGATAATACTCTAAATGTTGACGTACATTTATGATGCAAATGCTCATTAAAATTTTGGCAATGGAAAATAGAAAGTGCGACTAGATTTGAATATATTTCCAGTGAATTATTCGATTTGAAATCTATGAATATTATATTTGTTATGAAAACGATTATTTTTAGCAGACTTTAATTTATCACTTGACTATCCAGGTAAAAAAATATCTAAATCACATGCTAATGAATGCCTTTCAGTTATGAATGCTAATTATATATTAATGAATGCCTTACAGTTGTATTTATAATTATAAAATTCAGATTCTTAATTAAAAATCAGACATCACATAAATAAAAAAAAATGAAGTAAATGAAACAGACATTTGTGATGTTAAAATGACCTGAACTTAATGATTATTTTTTGATTTTGTTTATGTCAGGGTTGGCCAACCCAAATGATCTTGCGGGCTATTTTGAAATGCATCCTAACTCTGTGGGCCGCATATAAAATCATGCATCCCCATATTAGATTTATACCCTCTATAGACATTTTCGGAGTGAAAAATGGAAACATAATGATTATTATTTTGTTTTACAATTATTCTTACGTGTAAACATGGATATTATAATAATAATAATGATGCTAAACGTACATTGTAAAAGAATATATAACACTAAAAATTAAATCATTAAAAAATATTTATTTTAGTGCGATAAGTGTTTCTCCACTCTTTCATTTAGCTCTTAGCAAATCGATCTCAATTTGGGAATTTGCACATCATGTAATGGGTGTTGCACCCGTTATGTTTGAGGTTGTTTTGTGTTTGTTAAATTTTATTTTCAAAAAAAAAAAAAAAAAAAAAATGCAGTTCTAAGTTGTACCAAAAAGGCTCTAACAACTTGAACTAAGAGTTTGATTTTGCTCTGCTATCAGCAATCAACTGTGCGGATCTAGGGATGGTCACTGAGGTCACTAAAGTGGAAACATAGAATATGCTATAATAGATGTTCCAAGATGCGCACACCTCATCAATTCACAGAATATAATATATTATCTGCGCACTCATAGCTGTAAACTCATAAATAAAACAGGCAAAATCTATCATAAATTCGCAAGAATATTATTTTAAAATCAAAGTTAATTTTTGATATATGGATGCACGCATAATACATATTTTTAATACATTGGTTTTCACTACTTTGGCCATTATAAAATAAATATATTTTGTAACAGTGTGATAAATCTCACGGCCCGCAAAAAATATTCAAGGCGGGTCACGGGTTGGCCACCTCTGGTTTATGTAGTCGTTATTATCATTGTCATTATAACCCATGGTTGGACCATGGTATCCCTGACAACATAGTTCTGAAAGTTAGCTATTCCTAATCTTTATTTCCCACTATCTCTCTTAATGCCTCTAGTTATCTCAACTTCTTCCATTTCTTTGTTCCTAGATTTTTTATTTATATATTTATTTTAATTTATTAATTTTTATTTTTTCCTTCCATCTTTTCTTTGTAAATTTCGCTTGCTATTCTATTCTGTTTTATTTATTCCAAATGGTCCAACCATCGGATTCGGTTGGATCCTATTTTTAGATCTTCCCATTTTGTAAGTTGTCAAATTAGCGATGATTTTTAAAATGTGATCTTGTGTTTAAAAACAATTCGGAGAAATACACTAAGTGACAAAAGTCATGGGATAGCAATATGCAAATTTTCAGATGGCAGTAGCATCATCGCGTAGAACAGTATAAATGCGCAGTGCTTTCGTAGAGCTTCATTTCTGTTCAAGTTATTCATGTGAAGAGGTTTTGACGTGATGATGACCGCGACGGGAATTAACAGACTTTGAACGCGGAATGTTAGTTGGAGCTAGACGCATGGGTCATGCCATTTCGGAAATCGTTAGGGAATTCCACATTCCCAGATCCACTGTGTCAAGAGTGGGCCGAGTATGAAATTTCAGGCATAACATCCCACCATGGACAGCAGCGCAGTGGTCGACCGCCTGCACTTAACGACCGAGACCGGCGACGTCTGCAAAGTTGTAAATTCTAACAGACAAGCAACACTGCGTCAAATAACCGCAGAAATCAACGTGGGACGTACAAGGGACTTTTGTCTGTTAGAACTGTGCGGAGAAATTTGGTTTTTTCTTGGGCTATTCAGCAGAAGACCGACTCGAGTGCCTTTACTGACAGAACGACATCGCTTGCAGCGACTCTCGTGGGCACGTGAGCATATCGGTTGGTCCCTAGATGAATGGCAAACCGTGGCCTGGTCCCGATGGATCACGATTTCAGTTGGTAAGAGCTGATGGTAGGGTTCGAGTGTGGCGCAGACCCACGAGAAAGCCATGGACCCAAACTGTCAGCAAGGCACTGTTCAAGTTGGTGGTAGCTCCGTAATGGTGTGGGCTGTTTTTCATGGCATGGACTTGGTCCTCTGGTGCGACTGGACCAAGGCATTGACTGGAAATACTTATGTTCAGCTACTTGGAGATCACTTGCAGCCATTCATGGACTTCATGTACCCAAACAACGATGGGATTTTTATGGATGACAATGCGCCATGTCACCGGGCCACAACTGTTCGCGATTGGTTTGAAGAACATTCTGGACAATTCCAACGAATGATCTGGCCCCCTAGATGGCCCGACATGAATCCCATTGGGCATTTATGGGACATCATCGAAGGTCTGTTCGTGCCCAAATCCTGCACCATCAACGCTTTCACAATTATGGACGTCTATCGAGACAGCATGGCTCAATATTCCTGCAAAAGAAGGCTTCCAACGACTTGTTGAGTCCATGCCACGTCGAGGATTGCTGCACTTCGCCGTGCGAAAGGGGGCCGTACGATATTAGGAGAATCTCATGACTTTTTGTCACTTCAGTGTATATATATTTTATTAATTCGCTTGTTGGTCACGATTTTGGAATCTCAAGTCGTCGTTTTTAAAATCGCCAAGGAGTATCCTAAACTATTACTAGACCCGTTTTCTAGACTCAATTATACATATGATATCCTTTTTAATGTATGTTTGTATTTCGTTGTTTCGAAATTTCCAAACCCCATCATCTTCGACATGTTCGAAATTCCTTCTGAAAGATTTGACAAGCTATAAGTATTTGTTTGTTGCCTTTGCATAAAAAACTACGCTTCTAAGCCTCCAATACAACTGGCTTAATAATGTCTTTTATGAAGTTTTTATCTTAATCTTTCTTGAGGCCTGTTGGCCGAGTGGCTAACACTCTGGCGCTCGGTACCAGTCCCAGCCGGCGGGAGGCCATAGATGTTGTAGTGGTTATGAATCCCACTTTAAACTGTAAGCCCGGTCTGTTTAGTCTAAAGTGTGCACGAGATGGCCGTAGAGCGACAAACCAAACCAAACTAATTTTCTTGGGGTTATCGCCGGGCCAGGCTATTTTTGCAGGTAGAAAAAGCTTCTATTTTCCTGCAGCAAGTCTAGTTTTGACTTTTGGGGGTCAGAAATAAGTTTTCCTACGACTTAATCACAGTAGAATTTTAGCTTGTGTGAAATAGAAACTGTTTTATTTGCATTTCGGGTGTTTCCTTTCATGATCCGACTCCTTTTAGTGGTAACGTGCGCCAGTGCCAACATTGGGTTGGTGTACAGGGCCACTGGCATTTTGTTGTAGACACTGTTTCAAAAAACACGAGGGGAGATTCGATGGCGTTTGGGATCTTCAGCATCTTGCCTCGTTAGTTCGACTACTATTTGATAGGAGTTTTTCGGGTTTTCTCCCATACGATGCGAAAATGCGGGGAGTTATCCCTAAAAGTCCCCGGAAGGCACTGCCATCGTTCTTCAGTGTCACTGGAGCAAAGTCAAACTTCTACCTACGAATACTCCATCATAAGCCGCCCCCTCCTTCCATGGTACATACGGAATTATGAACTTGATCTAGATCAGGGGGCGCGGAATATTTTTTGACCATTATCACACTTTTACAAATATATTTATTTTTATAATGGCCAAAGTAGTGCTCAAAGTGTATTTAAGCTTATTTGTTCATCCATCTATTCAAAAATGAACTGTCGAAATGATGAGAAAAGAAAATTAACTTTTGATTTTAAATAATATTCTTCGCAAAC
>BPLR01015239.1:0-33952 GCA_021605095.1 Caerostris extrusa
GATGCATAGTTACAGCAGTTTCACAAATGTAGAATATATATTTTATGTTGAGATTTTTAAAATGCTAAGTGACAAATAATAATCGGATAAAATAATTCAATTATAACTTTTTCATTGCCGGTAGCAGTCAATACTTTATTTTAAGATACATGTCACAATTATTTATAAGGATGATTCAATGTTTTGAATTTTATGATATAAAGATTTTGTCTTCAATACTTTTTTAGAAATAATAGATCTTAGACATTATTCAAACGCCTTCATAACCATAAAAATGTGTAATAACAAACATGTGTTCAATGAATGATTTTAATTTAAAACTTACATAGATAAAAAGGAATTTTCATTTTTAAAAGTTATTTACTTCATAGTTTTAACATAATATTTTTTATGTAATGAGAAAAATGATACCTAATTTATTAACATACTTTCACTCGTTTTAATTGTCATATTATCAGCTTACCAAAAGATCCTAAATGTCACAGTTCAAAATAGGAACAAACCATAGCAAATGCCATACTTCCATAAAATCAGAAAAGAGAACAGAAGAAGTGTTAACAAAGTGTGATTAACAATATAAGAAGACATTAAATTTTTGTGTTTAATATTACAGATTTCACTAATTTTAAGTTATGGTATTTTATTGACTAAGGTGTAGTGTCATCGAATACATTATTTACTGATGGTGGTGTTGCTTTTATTTAATATACATAGATGACTGCCAGTTAGGCCAGGCCATTTGTGTCTGCTTGTTATACATAGTTTATTTCTCATATCTATTTCACAAAAGATACCATGATATTGTTGGAACTGGCTTGCATAAAATTAATGTATATATCAAAGATTTCCTAGACACAATACTCACAGTAAGACATTTTTATGTAGAACACAGAGCAAAGTAGTCTCAGGTAAACGTTGTAGCATGCTGTATAAATATTGTGGCAGTAATGTTACCATTCTGGCTATCTGTAACCAGAGGGTTGGCCTCAGAGTATCAAATAAAAAATGAAAGTGGCGAGTTGGGTGTTCAATACAAGTTTTCCAATACAACCGCAGTTTTGAAATATGAAAATCCGTTACATTTACCCTACAGGTACTGTAAATTATTGCTTATTACATTCCAGGCACCACGCCCAAAAACAACTTTAACTATTCTTTCAGATTGTTTAGGGATTCTGGAGCAAAACGTTATAATATACGATAATTAAACTGAATTAAGAAATGTTACTAATAAATTAGAGTATCATTTTTTCATTGCATAAAAAATATTACTCTAAAACTTGTAAATTTACTTCTTTAAAATGAAAATCTTTTGTCTGTTAATAAGTTTTTAAATTTAAAATCATTCATTGAACTTTACGTTTATTATTACACGATTTTTTTATAATTTATAGGAAAGCTTGAATAGAGAAGACGTTTGAAATAAATGTTCTAGCATTGCAAACGCAAGATATTACTAGCTGTGATAGTTTAACGTTGGTTTCAGGACAAAGATTATTGAAGACAGTTAAAGAAGTTTTTCCCAACTTGTTGCCAGAATATATATATTTTGTTTGTATAATTGATACTTTTTACCCTGTGTATATCCAGTTTGTTAGTAATGCTTGTGATATTTGTATTGGCTTCAATAAGATACATAATGAAGATTTATCTATTACTAGCTGTATACCACCAGTATGCTATTACTAGCTTGTTACATCACAACAGTATTTGTTACTTGTTAATAACAAGTATAATTGTTACTATAATAACAAGTATTTTATCATACAATATATTTTGTCATTATTTGTTATTATTAAGTATATTTCTGTTATTATAATATAGTAACTATAACATAACCTATATATATGTATACTTTTGTTGGTAATTAGTATACATCTATTACTTGCAAGCAACATGTACAGATAGCTTGTTTTGTATATTTAGCCAGCTGCTTTGTTAATAATATTTTAAAGAAGACATTTGTGGCTAGTTTTCACGTGATAGATATTTTGACATCTATTCGTATTTTATGCAGTCTGAGATGCCACAAGACCAGAGCCAAATTGATTGACGACGATGAGATCTGCATATCCGGAGAAGACATGTTTTAAGTGCTCACAATATTGTGAATTAACATTATACAGATGTTTCGTAATTTTTAAATTGAATAAATATTTTCACTTGCCATAAGTTTGACTATGCTGCAGTTTGATGCCCAGAGCCTGCTCAGTTCATGATGATTTGGCATTGAATGGACACAGAAAAATAAGAAAAATAATATGTCAAAGATGGAATGGTAAACGATGCATGGAAAAATGCACAAAGCTGAAATTCCTTTCTTTTTTTGGCGAGAATTTGATCAATCAGTTCTAATCCAACTTAGAATATACGCAGTATTCTAATCCTCCTGGTTTATGCTGTTTAGCTGCTAACACACATTCACTTGTAAATACATATGTTGGAAATAAAATTATAATATTGGTGCCGTTAAAGACGAATTAGAATAGCCTCATCATTTAGTCATTTTCGTATTACTCGTTTCAGTTTCATACGCAAGGATCACTTTTTTAACGAATGTTTGAAAAGGAACATCCATTACTATCCAAGAAAACATTTTTCCGTGTTCTTCGTCGGTTTCCTCTTCAGATTTTTTCACTGTTTATGCGTTAAATTTGTTTTTAACATTTCATAAAAATAACAAAGTTAGATTCAGTGTTTTTTTATTATAATATTTATATATTGAAGGTTGAATTGTCAATATTTTAACATTCACGTATTGGCAATAAAGCCTGCCATATACGGTCGAGAAGTTTTCGGTGGTCGGCCACAGCCACCAAATTATGTCCCGAATGTTAGAGAGCTCGAAATCCACTTTGTCAGCAAACTGTACTCAGAGTTAGAGCGATAATTAATATCCATGTTTAGGCAGATTGGTTTTTCAACATGGGGCCACTGTAACGTCACATACAGCCATGGGCGCCGAGCAGCTTCGTGCCGAGGTTGTTTCTGGGCATTTGCACCCTATGCTGGCTTATGCACAGAGTCCGATCATCTCGCGTCATGCTGCCATTTTCAGCATGCTAGTGAGTCCATAAATGTAAAACATTATTGAATTTAATATTTATATCTTTGTTAATATTTCTTGGTATTGATTTTAATGAGTTTTATTGTTCTCCATTTGAAAATGTTTCATATTTATGCCATCGTCAGCCCAAAGATCTGTTGTAGTCACAGCTGAAATAGTCTACACACATCGTCAAACTGATTTTTCTATTTCAACTTATAAAAGGAACTTCAGCAAATCTTGGTTGAAAACACATCTTCGTCTTATAGCGATCTATAATTGAATGCGCCATAAGTTTATACTGTAATACAGCATCACTTGGGGTATAGTTTGAGTTTATGTCATCATTGATTTAAAGTTTAGATCAATTTTACTTACCATTTTATTTAGCCTATCTCTGACAATATTGCTTGATGACAGCTGCAGCTTTTTTCATTGGCAACAACCCCACATGCCAAAGCCATCTATTTATTGGCAGATCACTGGAGACGTTTTCCAGTGATAGTCAGCTTCAGTCTGGCTTCTACGGTCAAATGGGACAGGGACCCAGATTCGGAACCACTGCAACACTAGCACTCAGACCTAATAATAGGTAGCATGGAGGACACACAAAGATTACACAGAATACATTGACATAGTACAGTATCGTTAATATTTGATCTGAGCTGAAAATAAGGGGTACTTGTTTTTTGAAATGAAAAAATCATCTTACAATGTTTTCATGATAAACACATATAATAAATGAAGATCAGCGTAATGCCTGAATGCTTGTGTTAGTCTCAATATGAGATTTTATAATGCACCACACTCAAAATTTAGATTTTCTGATAAAACCAGATTGATAAAAGCCTTAGCCCAATATAATAATTATTTTACCAACAAATACGTAGAAATCATACGAATGGCATGTAAATGTTTCATTTTTCATCGCTTTCCAAACATACTAATAATAATATTTCTGATTTCCACCGATCAAACCATATTACACACCGAGCATACAAAAGCCTAAACCAGAGTGCAAAATGAGCGAGCAACTCGAAATGCACATATCGTTACCATAGCCCCAATCATCACTGGTCAGCAGACGGAAAGCACAACATGGCGTGCTTCACAGTGGTCGGTCATTTAAGTGGTCACTTAAATAGACCGAGACCCGTTGAGTTTGAGCAGTGGAGACTGAACACTGGCTCAAACACTGATGCCACAGTCAGTCTGAAGCTGCACATCAAAGACCAGAGCAACACAGCAATGACTCGCACCACCCATCTGCTTTACTCACGACCCAGTTTTATTCAACGATTTGACAAACAGTTTACTAGAATCACTTTTCCTTACCAATACTTGTGAAGAATGGCAGCGTGAAACAGATATGGAGTTGAGCAGTGTCGCTTTATATGATGTACACAGTCGAATATTTTCTTTTGTAAATAAGTATTAGTTATACATCTGTACAATGAAATACCTTGGTAGAAATGGTAACAATAAATTACCCAGCAGCATATGACTGATTTCCATTTTACTTATTGAACTGAATTTGCAAATATCGAGGCCTTGAATTACATATTTGCCAAAATGAATTCCTCACTGCAACAACATTTTGAAGTATTAATACTTTTCTTTTTTTTGTGCCTATTTTCCTTCCCTTCATAATTGTTGTTTTGAAATGACTAAGCTTCCTTTTTTAAACTCTTCTGACGACAAATTCTGAATAAGGATGTGGGATTAGAGGAAGAAGAAAACACAAAATGATGGTTAGATAAAGTGGAAAGATCATGTTAACTCAGTTCAATTTTAATATGCTTTTGTTTAATGGTTTGTGCTTATGTAAATTACTACTTGTTTATCTTGATATATTATTCAAAAGATTAATTGATAAAGTGGTTAATTTTGCATATATATAAGTTAAACTATAAAATCATCTTAAAAATGAAAATTGCAATATATCGACAAAGAGGTCATCTGTCAGTCGGACTCGCATTATCAGCAGTTTGATTTTCAATCATTTGTAATGACCAAATGTCAGATCATAAGTCATGATTCAGTACGTTACACATCAAGCAGCTAAGACATTGCAAACTTGTCAGGTAACTTTCATTGGCAATATAGTCTCATGGTAAGGCAATTCAGCCACTGGCAGATTTACACAGAGATTATTTCTTTTGTATAAAGAGTTTATGTCTAACGTTTTACAGTCATAGCAAACAGACCTGCTTCGTTAAAGCCGATCAATTATAAACATTCAGCTCAGTTTGATTGAACTCTGCAATAGGCTTGAGGTTTTAATTTTGAGTATAGAAAGGAGGCTACATTAGTTTATGCTGGTCATTTTAATAATACTGCAGCCCATGCATCGCAAACTACACAGGTCTCGAAGAAAGGTTAGGTCTCAGTGAGTTGCTGATTGAACTTTCATATATGTATATTAGAAATATCCTGCAAAGTTATAATATAGAATTTGATACTTATTATATGTGTTACTTATTGAATGACACAGAATTTTTAATGAACTGTGTTTTCATGCCTCAGTCTTATTGTTTTCATCTTGCTTTTCAGCACAAAACAGTTGAAAGCAGCACTCCTTTTTTGTATAATGCCATTTTCTTATGAATGAAAGTTATTTGAGCAAATAAAGAGTTCATTATTTAAATAATGATAAATTTCTAAATATTGTTGCTGAAAGTTCGTTCTAAATGTTTTTTTTATCACCATTAATGAAAGTGTTGGACTTGTGATAAACAAATTATCTAATATATTTTTCAATGCTTTTTCATTGATTATTTATTGTAACTGATATAGCAATTGTTTACATAAAATCTTTAACATGTATTTTTAGATATTGAGGGTATGTCTTCATATACATTAAAAATACAAAGTATTTTTTAATAAGGTCGTATTTATCATCATACAGGCTGTGAAATTATATCTGTTGCTGTGGATATTTTGCATTTTTTATTTTATGAAAGATTTATATGTAAAGTTAAAGATGCATTGCATTAAAAAAAAAAAAAAAAAAAAAAAAAAAAGGCAAATGTGGTTTTGCAAGAAAAAAATTGTAGATTTTTTTTATTGCAATTTTTTTCGCAGTACTGTATGACTCAAACTGATCATGCATTGCTTGGTAAAAATACTTTTCAACTATTCGATATTAATTTTTTAATGTATATAATTTTTATAATACTAATTACTGTCTAAAAAGTACATATTTATAAAAGATTTTTATGTAAACTTTAATTCTGCTGTATATCCAAATTCTAATAAATAATCAATGAAAAAGCATTGAAGAATGTTAGATGAATTTTGTTTTATCTTAAAGAATCCAACACTTCATTGAAAAATAATTATTAAAAAAAAACATTTTAAGAACAGACTTTCAGAAAGCAACCAATATTGCTTAGAAGTTTTATATTGTTTAAAAAAATATGGGAAATAACAGCTATTTGCTTCAAATAACTCATTCATAAGAAAATAACATTATGCACACAAAAAAGAATCTTCTTTCAACTGATTTTTTTTTCACTGTGCAAGAAGATATAAAGTGAAAGAGAATAATAAAAATAATAATAAGTGTTCTTGGAGCATGAAAAAGAACAATTTGTTCACTTTTTTCACAAAGTTGAATATTTCTGTGTCCATTGTTTTCAATAAGTAACACATATAATAAATATATAATTCTATATTATAACTGCATAAGTATAATGCAAGATGTTTCTAATACATATATGAAAGTTCAATCAGCAATACTTGAAGATTTTCTTCTTTCTTCTTCAGAAGATTTTTTATTATTAGTTTGCGATGCATGGACTTCAGTATTATTAATATTATATAGAAACATTCAATGTATACATATATTAAAAAAAATTAAAAAACTGTTCAAATTATCAATTATTCAACGTAGTTTCTTGGTTACGGGACCTGATGGCCGAGCTGGATGTTTGTAGTGGTTTGCAATCAACTTTAAACCGTAGGTCCCTGTCTGCTATGACTGTAAGAGCGTTGGGCATAGGGCAGACTATCCTATCCCACAAAAAGAAGTAATATCCTGTCTCAAAATCTGCCAGTAGACAGATGGCCTTGAACTACCATGGGGCTGTTGCGCCAATGAAGAAGAAGTTACCTGATTAAAGTTTGCAATGAAGTAAGAAGTAACTTGATTAATCTAGCGTACTGGATCGTACTGACTTATGAATCTGACGTACAAAGTTGGCTAAGCACGTAGCTAACGAAATTCAATCATTACAGATGATCCACGAGAACGTTTAATGATAACTGACTGACAATTTCATACAAATACAAATAGGACAATTCCAAATAATTCAATGCTGATAAGATGTAATTTTTTTCTTTTTATTGATAAGATGGCATTTTATGCTGTCAGATATGATACAATTTCCATTTTTTAAAGATGATTTTATAAGTTTTAACTTATATATATATCACAAAAATTAATCACTTTATCAATTAATGCTTTTGAATTAATCTATCAAAATGATTAAAGTGTAACCAGAATAAGTCTATAAATTTAAATTAGTAATTTTATGAACAACTAAACCATTCGTCGAAGCATAATCTAAATTGAACCACTTGAAAAGTTTAACGTGATGCTTTTCCACTTTATACAATACATCATTTTGTGGTTTTCCAGCAACATATTATATCTATCTAATTATCCTTTATTATTTAATTTGTCGTCAGAAGGGTTTTTAAGAAAGGTTTGTTATTTTTTCAAATCATTTCAAAAATAATAATTATAGAAGGTAGGAAAAATAAACAAAAAAAAAAAATAATAATAATTAACTGCTTAAATGATTGCATTACGTGAAATTCATTTTTATTTCTTAACTTTATATAATATTAATTCAAGATATATCAGAATATTTTAAAATTCAGTTCAATAAATAGCTAAAATAAATCAATTATATCTTAACTGGAGTGATGCAGATTGTGATTACCATTTTCTACTCAAGATGGCCTTCATTTGGTATAGATGTATAACCTAATAAACTATTTTACAAAAGAAAATAATTCATTTTAATGTACATCATAAAGTAATTTGCTCGTACAATTCTTCAATATACATCTGTTTGCATATACATGCTTCACAAAAATTATTTAGTAGGAAAAAGTAGATTCTAAGTAAAAATGTTTAATGTTTAATCAAGTCGTTAAGTTAAAGCAAGTCGTGGCCTGATGGTCAATTGGCTAGCTCTCTGGTCTTTGGTATCACAGCTCCAGTTTCGATTCCAGGCTGTGGCATGGATGTTTGTTAGTGGTTCGAGTCCACGCTAAACTGTAGGTCACAGTCTATTTAACCTAAAGTGTGCACAAAATGACCGTACAGTGGAAAAAGCAAGAAGCACACCATGATTATACAACGATGCTTTCCCATCTTATATTAGTGATAATCGGTTATGGTAACGATGTCATTAAGAATTTCGAATTTAGCATCATTTTAAAAGATTTACTTCACAATTTTACAAACTTTTTTTGTATACTTTTCCAGTTATTGTCTAATATAGATTGATCAGTGGAAATCCAGAAATACTATGCTATTTCTATTCGAAACCATGTTTAGATAGTGATGAAAAATATCAAATGACACACATGTTCCATTCATTATGATTTCCAACATTAATTTGTTAGTAAATCACGAGTTGTTATGTTAGTAGACCTAAAGGCTTTTTTTTTATCAATCTGAGGATTTTTTTTTATCAGGAAAATCTAGAAATTTTTAAAACTAATAATTCATTACTTACAAAAAAATCTCATATTGAAAAGAACTAACACAAGCACATTTCAAGTACATTACGCTGATCTTCGTATTTATTTATCATGTTATTTATCATAAAAGCCCTTTAATAAGATGAATTTTTTTCATTTCAAAAACCATTATAAATGACTTAAATTATAAATATTTTAAAATATTTAATAAACACCATTTTTCAGATCAAATGATTTAAAGATTAAGACCCAAATTTGTATATATTAATCTCAATGCCAATCTGCCAATGCTCAAATCTTCTATTAATCCGGCACTCAGTGCTACATATTTTGAGTTAAGAGTCCCGAAGGTGCCTTGATGTTTGTAGTGTCGGAATCCACCTTAAAACCACAGGTCCCTGTCTAATTTGACCGTAGAGCGTTGGGCGTAAGGCCGGCAACTCTATCACGTAAAAAGGAAAACGTCTCCAGTCTCGATCTGCCAGTAAATAGATGGCCTTTGGCTCAAAATGGGGTTGTTGCTCCAATGAAAAAAAAAAAGAAAACAGCAATCTTCAAGACAATATTTGTATAATCAGGATAGATAAATAAAATGAAGTAAGAATTAAAATTGATCTAAACTTTTAAATCAATCATTGATATGAAAAACAAAAAATATATCAAGAAGTATTGCTAACTGCTGTATTACGGTACTCTAAACTTAATGTGCATTTCTGAATATAAGCCGATCCTTTTCTAAGACGAGAACGTGTTTTTTCTTCAGAAGATTTACTGAAGTTCCTTTTTATAAGTCGAAATAGAAAAAAAAAAAAAAATCGAGTTTATTATTTACGGTATTTTATTATTATTTCTGGTGTACGTTGGTATTTCAGCTTTAGCCGGCTACAAATTTCGCCAACATGAGATCTTTCGTGAAACAGCTCATTTTCATAAAAGAATAATTACTTTTAATTTAAAATCAATTTTTAAAGTAAATATAAACTAAAGAAATACAAATGTGTCAAATTCAATAATAATTTTACATTTATGAATTTCACTTTGCTAACTGAAATGTATGTATGTTGCGAGATGATCGGATCTGTACATAAGCCAGCACCCGTAGTTTAGCGTTAAAAATGTTCTAAATTTAGAAATAACTCTCAGCTTATACAAGGAAACTTCTCAGCTTATACATGGCTTCTTCTTCTTCTTTGATACAATAGCCCCATGTTGGGCCAAGGCCATCTGCCTACTGGCAGATTACGAGACAAGAAATGTTTTTTTTTATGGAATATTGTTGTCAGCCTGCCGTCAGGTTGCCGTTCTACAGACCTATGAGACCTGGACCTACAGTTTAAAGTGGATTTCGAACCACTACAAGCATTCATGGCACCGCTAGGACCCGAACCTGAAGCTTGTGGCACCGACCACCAGAGAGTTAGTCTCTCGACCATCAGACCCCTTATACATGGCTAGAGCATTAATGTGCTAGTTCCATAATGCGATGAATATTTAAAAAATAATTGATAATTCAACCTTGTCTAATATATAAAATATAATAATAAAAAACACTGAAACTCTAGCTTTGTTGTTTTATTATGAAAATGTAAAAAATCTTACATTAAAATTAAATTTAGCGCATAAATTGATGCAATTAAAAAAAAATCACAAGAAAATAGAGAGAGAGAAAAAAAAAAATGACAGAAAAATAGAGGGAGAGAAACTTACAGAAAAAATGTTTTCTTGGATAATAATGGATGTTCCTTTTCAAGCCTTGGTTAAAAAAAAGTGATCCTTGCAATCAATTTTTAAATCGCAAAAATTTTATGAAAGGCAAACGAAAATAATGCAAAAAGTAATTTAAATGATAGGAAGCAGAGCCGTAGTTACTTAAATTATTCTTAGTTATTATTCCCACCATTTTTAATTCCTTAGTTATAATTCTGTCATCTTTGTAGCAATAAGTTTATAATTTTTATTTCCCACGAAAAATATATATATGCTGATTTTACAAGTGGAGAATACCTTCAGAAGTGAAACAATCTCTTTTAAAAACATGAATAAATGTGTGTTAAATAGTTCAAAAAGTAATAACCGGTATAAATTGGAGGAATTGGAATGTACAGTATGTTCTACAAAGTTTTAGGATTAAATTTGAGTGAAATAAAATTCTCATAAAAGAAAATTTCTAGCTTTTACAATGCATTTTTCTATACATCGTTTACCATTTTCATTTAGTCTCTTAATTCATCTTTTGGTATATTATTTTTCTGTGGTACATTTTTCTGTATCCATTCAATGCCGTTATCATAATGGATTTGAGAGCAGATTTCATTTTGGGAACATCAAACAGTCTTCAACATAGTCAAGCATATTTTTCAGAAGTACAGAAAATGTTTATTCCAGATTTAGAAATTTTGAAATGCTAATGTATGAAAAGCAAACAATTCTGCACAGTAAAATTGAAATTGACTTACTTAAAATAAACTTTGTAATCTTCTCAGTTAATACAGATCATAATTTCATCATCGTCAAGTCAATTTGAAATGCAATGTAATGGCATCTCAGATGCTAGCATTGGCTAAACAAGAAGTGTCCTCTTCTGCATCAGAAATACGGAATGGATATTTCAAAATGTACTATATCTGCATTAAGGGACAAAAAATTTGAATTTAGTACACAAATAATTATAACAACAAAATATTATTAACAAAGCAACAAGTAGAAATATACAAACAAGTATCACAACAGTGTTGCTGCAAGTAGTAAGGATTATACTTTAAGATATAGTAAAAGTATACTTATGTAGTAATATAAGTTATGTTATAGTTACTATATTATAATAACAAGTATACTTGTGATATAATAACAAATAGTAGCAATTATATTTGTTGTGATATAACTAGTAATAAATATACTTGTTGTTATATAACAAGTAGTAACAATTATACTTGTTGTGATATAACAAGTAGTAACAAATATACTTGTTGTGATGTAACAAACTAAGTATATCCCAACAAGTATGCTTGTTACTACTTTTGTATACAACAAGTAGTAGTAAGTATATTCATTATGTATGTAACAAGTAATACAAATATCACAAAAGCAACAAAATTTATATATAAAACAGATATACAACAGAATAAAAGTATGTAACAACAAAAATAAATATCATAAAAAAGAAGTTATATATATGGGAAGAATAACGCATACGAAAATTTATTTTTTGTCTTAGGAACTTAGCTAATAATCTTTAATCACAAGTATGATTAGAGATATCACAGCAATCTTTTTTAAGTATCTTTAAATACGTTTGCAATTTAGCAAGAACGTTTATCTTTAGACATTTATTTCAAACGTCTTCTCTATTAAACTTTCCCTATAAATTATAAAAAAATCGTGTAATAATAAACGTAAAGTTCAATGAATGATTTTAAATTTAAAAACTTATTAACAACAAAAGGAATTTTCATTTTTAAATTTACAAGTTGATACAATATTTTTTATGCAATGAGAAAAATGATATAATTTATTAGTAACATTTCTTAATTTCAGTTTTAATTATTTATATTATAACGTTTTTTCAAAAGATCCTAAACAATCTGAAAGAATAGTTAAAAAAGTTGTTTTTAGGCATGAATTGCCTGGAATGGGTAATAATTTGGCTGTAGATTTTCTAATTATAATAGGATAAAATTGTAACGGATTTTTCATAATTTTAAATTGCAGTTGTATTTGGAAAACTTGTATTGAACACCTTACTTTCATTTTTTTTATTTTTTTTATTACACTCTGGTTATAGATAACCAGAATGGGCAACGTACTTTTATACAATATTTATACAACGTACTTTTACAACGTTTATAATTTTATACAACTTACTTTTATACAATGATCTACATAAAAAATGTCTTACTTTGTATATTTGAAGTATTGACTTATTAAGATAGTCTAGAATCTTTTGTGCTATATGTATATGTTCACATTAATTTTATACAAATACAGTTTGTAAATATATCGCAATTAGTATTTTGTAAGACAAAATAAGATATGAAAATAAGCTATTAATTTTCTTTAAGCAGATTTTTTTAAATGGTTACAATTTTCTTGGCAGTCATGTATGTGTATATTAAATAAAAAAGATGCCTACTGCATCAGTAAATGAAGTATTCATTATTTTTCTACGCGTTAGTTTATAAAATACCATAACTAAAATTAAGTGAAAAATATTTAAATTGTAATATTAAACAAAAATTTAATGTACTTCCTTATATTAATTTAATGCACTTTATTCTATTTTTCTTCTGTTTATAGCACTCTGGTTACACATAGGCGTATGTGACCAACTTAAAAATGGTTTGTTTTATATTTTTGAACTATTATTTCAGATTGTTTAGGATCTTTTGAGCAAAAACGTTATAATATACGATAATTAAAACTGAAGTGAAGAAATGTTATTAATAAATTAGAGTATCATTTTTTTTTCTCATTGCATAAAAATATTGTATTTTTAAAAACTTGTAAATTAACTTTTTAAAATGAAAATTCCTTTTGTCTATTAATAAGTTTTTAAATTTAAAATCATTCATTGAACTTTATGTTTGTTATTACACGATTTTTTATAATTTATAGGGAAAGTTTAATAGAGAAACGTTTGAAATAAATGTCTAAAGATATTATTGTCTAAAAAGTTTGATATTGAAAAGAGATAAAATCTTTGTATAGTATTAAAATTCAAAACTATTGGATATCCTTATAAATAGTGTGACATGTGATGCTTAAAATAAAAATATTATTTATACCGGTAAGTATTTGAAAAAGTTATAATTAGTTATTTTATCCGATTATTTATTTGTCCTTAGCATTTTTAAAAAAATCTCCAACATAAAAATATATATTCTACATTTATTGAAAAACTGCTTGTTTCAGTTTATGGTGATGAGAATGAGAATATAAATGATATTCACCTTAATTTACTTGATTATTTTTTTTTTGCGATCAAATCAAGTTAAAATTGAGAAAAAAAGTAAACTTTAATTACATATTTGTGAGTTACTTTTATACAATTTATTTAATTATTTAATAACATCTTATTTAATGATTTTGTTTTTATTTCAGAATTCAATAATGGAAAAATTATTCATTCCGCATCATTAGCAGAGATAAAAATTCTCAAGTTCAAAAAATATATAAAACAAAGAAGATTCAGCTACAGAAGTGTGAAAGTAATAATTTTGATCTCTATCAATTGAGTGAAAACTATGCGAGATGTCAACACCAGACAATATAAACGAGTTACTGGTAAAAAAAACTTTTTTTTTTTCCTTTTTCATTTTACAAATATTTCAACAATAAAATCGCATGTCTTTTTCGCCGAATAACGTGTTTATGTTAGTAGTTTTCTAGTGTTTTATTATCACCATGTAAAATATTACGGCATTGTTACTTTTTCAAGGCCAGGTGTTATCTCAAAGTGAGGAAGAGCGACTTCTGGTGAAGCGTGATGCTAAAGAACTCGACTGACGGAGCTTCGTGGCAGCTCTGGTAGGAAGAAGGGCTTCAGAACCATTGTCAGCCAGCACATTTTCAACTCAGACTGACAGTTTCAAGGATAGAAGGGTGAAAAAAAACCCGTCTTGGTATTGCTTATTTCTAGATTTTTAGAGGAAAGTATTGGCAAATACTGTAGTATATTTAGAAAAGTGAGCAAATTCTGTGAAAGAAAGCGAAGATGATAGTGCGTAACTGATTGATTTGCCAATAAAGTTATATTTTTAAAGCTTTTGGCTGATCTTTTTTAAATTTGAGGCTTGAAATATCGTGTAAAATAAGATGTAATATATTAGTTTACATGTGATTTTAACAATGATGTCTTGAAAGGAATAGAAATCTTTTCGTATTCATTGTTAAAATCACATACAGCTGCTGTTATAAGCTGTTTAAGCTGGTAATTTTATTAACTAAAAATTTTCACCATTTTTAATATATTAGGTTGCATGTTATTTTAACAATAATGCCTTGAAAGGAATAGAAATATGTCCTTGTTTATAGTTCAAATCACATGTAAACTAATATATTAAGGTTGGTAAGGAGGAAATTTTTAGTTAGTCACATTGCCAACAAAGTTATATTTTAAAGCTTTTGACTGATTTTTTTAAATATGGAGGCTTGAAATATCTTATAAAATAAAATATAATCTAACAGGTTTATAATATATTAGTTTCGTGTTCATTGTTAAAATCACATACAGCTGCTGTTATAAACTGTTTAAGCTGGCAATACTGTTAACTACAAATTTCATCCTTTTCAACCTTAATATATTAGTTTACGTGCGATTTTAGCAACAGAAACGAAAATTATTTTATCTCTTACAAGACATCATTATGATTCATAACATTATAACATAGACATTCATAACAGCAATTGTATGTGATTTTAACAATGAATGCGAAAAGATTAATATTTCTTTCAAGACCCCATTTTTAAAATCAATGATGAATTATGATTTGTTAAAAATCACACGTATAAAATTATATATATATATATATATATATATATATATATATATATATATATATATATATATATATATATATATATATATATATATATATATATATATATATATTATATATATATATATATATATATATATATATATATATATATATATCATATATAATCACATATTTATTGTTAAAATCCCATGTAAACTAATATATTAAGGTTAGAAAGGATGAAATTTGTAGTGAATAATATTGTCAGCTTAAACAGCTTATAACAGTAGTTGAATGTGATTTAACAACGAACAAGAAAATATTTCTATTTCTTTCAAAGCATCATTGTTAAAATCACACGTATAAAATTATATATATATATATAATACATATAATCACGTATTCATTGTTCATATCACATATTTATTTTTAAAATAACATGCTATCATAATGATATCTCGGAAGAAATAAAAAAACATTCTTGTTCTTTTTTAAAATTACATGTAAAATAATATATTAAGGTTGGCAAGGAGGAAATTTATAGTTAATAATATTGCAAACTTAAACAACTTATTATTTGGCGTTGACTTAATCTTTTACCGTTCTGGGTGGTGGGTTTTTCTTCTGTAGGAAAGTTACACATTTCGCCAGTTTAAAAAAAAATTGTAAAAATATATTAAAGGCTTTTTTTTTTACAATTAATTTTGTTAAAAATAGAATGGAATAGAATTAAGATTTAATGGAAGGAAATGGAAATGTTGCTTTCTCGTCACATATCTGATCCATTTTTGAATGAAATTGCCACTTGGAATGATAGATGGATCCAATTTGACAATCGCAAACGTTCAGTACAATGATGGGACAAGGATGAATCACCAAAACACATTCCAAAGCGCAAAAGAAACTGATGGTGAGTGTTTAGTTATCTAGCTCAGGTATGATCTTCTATGTTTTCATGAAACCTGGCTTATTGATCACAGCAGAAATATACTGAAACCAATTGAACGAAATGATTACAAAAATCTAAAGAAAAATAGCCTACATTGGTCAACAGATCGACTCCTATCTTATTGCTTGATAACGCCAGACCACATACTACACAAATAACTGTGGCAAAGCTACAGGAATTGAAGTTGGAACTTCTTCATCATCTTCCAAATTCATCAGACCTAACCCCCACTTACTATCACTTCTTCAGCAATTTGGATAACATTTTATTAAGAAAACAATTTCGTTTATTTCCGACAATTTTGTAAAGCTGGCTTTCCAGGAATTCATTGACTCTCGTCTTCCAAGGTTATATACCAATGGCCTGAACAACCTGCTACTTAAATGGCAAAAGTTTATAGACAATATGGGTGCATACTTTGATGAATAAAAGAATTCCTAATATTTTTAACTTATCAACCAACTTTGCATTTTTTCTACATATTTCATTCTTGACGACCTGATATTATAAACCTGTTAAAATATGTCTTATTTTACAAAATATTTCAAGCCTCAATATTTAAAAGATGTATGAAGAATAATGGAATTTTACAAGATATTGCAAGCTACAAAATTCAAAAAACATATATAAAGAATAATAGGTAATAATAATCTAGTAATAATATATGGAAAATAATGGTAAATTGAATGATGGGTCTCAGGTCGAGATCAGTAATTCCTATAATCACGATGAATAATCTTTCCTTTTAAAACATGAAATAATCTGTGTTTCGAATTGAATTCTGCATTTTTTTTTGTATTTTATTATACTATTAATTTAAATAACAGTATATAAAAGTATTATGTAATATGACGAATAAAATTTGTTTTATGACATCTCTTTCTTTTATATGCCATCATAGATATTTACATTATTTGCTATCTTTTATCTACTATCATCAGACATTGTATACATTATCTACTATCATTTCATGTTATCACCAGAATTATATGCATTGTATTATTATATTTAAACTATCGCACTAAGGCACACATCTGTGAATTTTGATTTCCATTTAAGGATACGTTGGATAACGTAATAAAAAGGAATTAAACAAAAATAAATACATTTTACAGGTAAAAATCACACTTTTATTTTAAAAGAATTTTTCTGAACATATTTAAAATTAAATATTCTCAAATGATAATAAAGCATTATTAATATTATAATTATGTTATATATCAGTATCTGTCCCATTTTGACAACTATTTAATTTCCCAATAATTATTCTAAATAATAGATTTTGAGTGGGTATTATTTACAGCTAAAAAAAAAACGCTTACAGCTTCTGTTAAAAATGTAGTAGGAATGCTTGCCAAATTTAGATTAATAATTAACTTGTTAGTCCTGTTTAGTTGTATATTGAAATCTTGACAATTCCTGTTCTTAGAACAAAAGTTATATGCAACACGGCATCTCTTTTTTTTTTATATGCCATCATAAATATTATACACATTATGTGCAATCTTTTACTTACTGTCATCTAATTTTATTATATACATTATGTGTTTTATGCTATCGATATCATAACAATGTGTAATAATGAAATATATCTTAAAAATATATTTGTGATATATCAATATTTTTTTTTTTTTCTCAATATACAATTATTTTAAAAGAAAAAAAAAAATTGCATTTATAATTTTTAAATTGTTTCAGCAGCTTTGCTACTATACAGGTTGTGAATTATTTTCGAAAATGATGCCATGAAATCAAACATAGTTATCAATACTTAGAGGATCAACTGGATCTGGTAAGATTCAATATTTTTCTAATCATACATAATTTTTTTAAAAAGTATTTAATTGAACTAAATAATAATCTATTATTACTAAAAAATGCTAGCTGATTTTTTAAAATTTTGATATTTAATTTTAAGATTGAATATTTTTCTTTAAAAATATTTATTAATAAAATTTTGAAGTTTTTTTTTTTTTATCAAAGAAGAAAAAAATATTTCATAAAACTTACAATTGAGTAATATTTTTTGCTTACTAAAAGGCACATAAAAAAAAAATACCTAATTTTCTAATATGTATAGTGAAAAAAATATAATTTTTATCTTTAATAATATACACAGAAAAAAAAATTACATACAGTAATAAATTAAAGTAATAAGGTGATATCTATCACACTAAATAAACATTGAACAAAGAAATTTTAAATCTATACTAACTTAGAAACTTACTGAGGAATGCTGGCTCTGCGTAACAAATAGAACTGATTATTGAGATATATTTTTCTTGTAAATGAAATTCATCCCTAAAATACAAAATATTATTTCAAAAGTTGTAGAAAAGGACTATCTATTGTTGTATTTAAAAGGTAGGTTTTTTTGTAATATTTAAAATGTTACTGAAATAGCAAGAAATTTCAAGTTACTTAAAAACAAAAGTTTTTTTTTTTTTTTTATTTTCAATGGCAAGGCAAGTACAAGAAGAATAAAAATAGTAATAATAACAAAAATAACAAGGGAAAAAAATACAAAAAGAATAAATGTCCAGAAAATGCACAGATGACCGAAGTCATTGCCTTAAGAGTTCTCTCGCACGCCAGTAAAGCGCTGTCTCCGAGTCGCCGTCAAGTACCGCACATCGTTGGAGATGTTCATCGGGTCACTTGAACCACATAGGGGGCAGCCAGGATTCGAAAATATTTTAATGCGATGGAGATGTTCTGCTAGACAGTCATGGCCAGTCAGAAGTCGGAACTGGGCGACATCATGCCGTCGCGGATTGCTGGGTATTGCTAAAAGATCTTCAGCTCTCCAACGCTTTGACTTGATCTCATCATGAATTTGTAGCTTGTGGTTTTTAGTCATTATTTGTTTGATATAAAGTTTTACAGAATGGAGGGACAGTGACGAGGATCTCGTTTGAAGTAGTTTTGAGCCTCTTTTGCTAGACAATCTGCTTGTTCGTTCCCAAAAATGCCACAGTGGCCAGGTATTCACTGAAGTACCACCCGTTTCATTTTTAAAGTCAGTTCCCGTAAAAACAAAAGTATATACACAACATTCTACTCCAACAAAAAATAAATGCCTGTCAATATTTATTTGAAAATCAAAAGTATGAATTAAAAATTATTAAATACAGTTATTGCATTTTTATAGTTGCATTTTCGTATATAAATAGATAAATGAACATTTACAAATTTATTAATATTAAATACAAGCAGAAAAATACTATTTACTTTTAATAATCTCTATATATTCGTTTATAGAGATGATAAGATTCGTTTATATTTACTCTTTTTTTATCTACATAAATACGATATAAAAACTAGTAGATATATTTCAATAAGTATCTTATATTATCATCTAGACTTAATATTATTTAATTTTAGTAATTCAATTGATTAAAAGACCTGGCCGAAGCCGCGCGATAGTAGTTAAATACTGAAGTACCGAAGCCACTCGAATTTTGTAAATTCGTTGAGAAAAAAAAAAAAACAAAGAAAATATTAATTTTAGTATTTCGCATAATTTTGAAAGAAGTGTGATCAACCTATTCTAACACAATAAATAATTCACAATTAATATTTACCTATTTTTAAAATTTACTAATACCCATGTAAAATTTCTTTTCGCATGAAATAAAGCAATTTTATACTTTATAAGAAGACCTATTGTAAATCTCCATTCTTCATATCTGTAGCATTAATATTGTTTTGAAATACTGATATTGTTGAAACACTGATACCGTTACAAATGCACACTATTATCGTTCGTATTGTTACAAAAACACTCTATTATACATTGGTATGGTTATAAATGCACATTGTTATAAAGATTAATATTACCATGGACAGTTAATTTTGTTATAAAAATTGTACTTTTTACAAAATTAATAAATGACTTCATTTTGTGATTTCTGATTACCTAACATATGCGATTATAATTGATTCAGAGAAATACATGCTACTAAACATTGAAATTTTTACGAATGTACGCTATTACAGTTTGTTCAAAGATTGATATTCTTACGAAAAACACATTTTTTTATAAAAATTGCGTTTTCTATAACAAAATAATAACCATTTAAAATCATTTTGTGATATTTGGTTACCTAACATATGAGAATATAATTGAATACAGGGAAATGCACGCTACTAAACGTTGGAATTCTTACAAATGCAGGCTGTAATAAAGTATAATATCCTTACGGAGAATTGATTTTGTTATAAAAACTGCATTTTCTATAATAAAATAATAACCATGTAAAATTTTGGGATTTTTGATTGTCTAACATGTGATAAATACATGCTGCTAATCATTGAAATTTTTTTACGAATGTAGGTTGCATAAAGAATAATATTATTACGAAAAACAGATTTTGTTATGAAAATTGCATTTTCTGTAATAAAATGATAACAATTTAAAACCATTTTGTGATTTTTGATTACCTAACGTATGAGAGAATTATTGATTCAAGGAAAAATACACGCTATTAAACATTGTAATTTTTACAAATGCAAGCTGTTATAAAGAATATTTTTATTGAAAAATGATTTTGTTATAAAAATTGCAGTTTTTATAATAAAATAATAACTATTTAAATTCATTTGTGATTTCTGGTTACCTAACAAATGCGAATATAATTCAGGGAAAAACAAATGCTGGCTGCTACAAATGCTGGCTGTTATAAAGAATAATATGCTTACTGAGAACTGATTTTGTTATAAAAATTGCATTTTCTATAATAAAAATAATACCTATTTAAATTCATTTTTGGGATTTCTGGTTAACTAATATATGAGAATATAAGTGATTCAAGGAAATATACACTACAAAACATTGAATTTTTACAAATGCAGTCTGCTATATTAATATTCTTGCGAAGAAGTAATTTTTGTTATAAAAAAAATTCATTTTCTATAGTAACATAATAACTATTTGAAATCATTTTGTGATTTCTGGTTGCCGAACATATGAAAATATAATTGATTCAGTGAAATACACGCTACTAAGCATTGAAATTCTTACAAATGTAGGCTGTTATAAAGTATAATATTTTTACGGAGAACTGATTTTGTTGCATTTTCTATAACAAAATAATAACCATTTAAAATCATTTTGTGATTTCTGGTTACCTAACATGAGAATATAATTGAATGTAGTAGGCTACACGCTACTAAACAATAGAATTCTTAGAAATGGGGCTGTTCTAAAAATTGATATTATTACAGAAAACTGTTTTTTAAAAAAATAAAAATAAAAATTGCATTCTCTATACAAATGCAAGCTGTTATAAAGAAAAATATTTTTACGTAGAACTGATTTTTGCATTTGTCAAAATTGCATTTTATATAATGAAATAATAACCATTTAAAATAGTTTTGTGATTTCTGGTTACCTATCATATGGGAATATAATTGGTACAAAGAAAAAGAATGCATTTTCTAATTAGATTTCTTAGGTTATGAACTATGTATAAGACAAATATTATGTGTCATAAGGAAACATTTGTCTTATATTGGAAATATATGTACTGAAAATGCACTTACCTGATCATTCTGGAAACCAAGGTGAAGCCATGGTGAGAATCAGGTTCTGGATCCTGATCCCAGGAGATGAGCTCGGGATGTGGGGATGAGGAGGGGGGACCATATCGCCCCCACATTGAAATGGCGTCAGGTTGAATGCGCCCGCTTATTGGCTTTTCGAATTTGGAATCTCTCCTCACGTCAAATGAGATTGAAGGCTGCAGAATGAATAAAAAATATAATTCTGAGGCCACCAATGGGATGGCAGAAATTCTCGGCCGAAAAGAGAAAATCTCACAAAAAATTATAATAATGAGCATTTTATTACCTGCGTATGTGAATGCTGCATGAATTTCAAGTAGTTTTTGCAAATAGTTTTACATAATAATTAATCTAATTTTAGTTTGTATTTTCAGTTGGAAGAAAAAAAAGTAATAACCGCTGATCTTACAATTTTTTGCAATGCTATTTTAAGACATATATCTTTATTTGATTGCTCTTATTATAAATTTTTCTAATACAGAAATCATCCTTTTTTTTTTTTAAAATTATATAACACTTTGAACAAATAAAATAATAAGTATTGACTTTAAATCCAAAATAATAATGCTCTTATAAATTCACACATAAATTATAAATATTTTTTTGTATCAATTTTATTAAACATTTTGCTGTTTTTATTGAATGAGAAATTTTTTAGTGATTACAGAAATATATGAGAAATTCATACAGAAATGGAATTTATCGGTTCTGTAGTTTTTAGTTATAATAAAAATAAATGAAACACAATATTAAATAATATGATAAATAAGAAACATACTTTTGTTTTTCTGTTTAACAGATTCATTGAAAATTTATTATCGATTTAACGAAACTGAAAATATTAAATTTTCATAAAAACAGGTTAATACAACTATTTTATTAAATAGTTATATAATTTCTACTTAAATAAATAGTTCTAAGTATCGCTATTTAAATAAATATAAATATAAAATACCCACAGAAACATAGTGATATAAATAAAGCTACCCTTAAAACAAATTATAAATTTTAATAAAATGGGGTAAACGTGAAATTCTGAGCAGTTTTTTGTTTAAGAAAGATAAAAGTAAATAAGAAATTTTTTCAAATAAAATATTTAAAAGCATTCATTTCCGATCTTTTGTGCATATGTATGAATTACTTTTAATAATATTCATTACATACACAATAATTTGCATATTATTGTAGATCATAACGCGATTTTCAACACAGTCAATTTAAAATTTTCAAATTAATTATATTTTATTTTAAACCTGGCATTAGGACATTTATACTTGAAAAATATTTTCTGCAATTTTGACAGTTGTTTGTGAAATTTTTTTTTTTTTTTAAACTATCGTGAAAATTATAAATGAGTTTTTCAAAACGAAAAGCCTTCACCAAATTAGTAAGATATCAAAGTAGAAGAGTTTTCTCGTAATATTAATAATTAAGTTTTAATAATCTCTAAATCATTAATAATTATTTAACAATCCTTTATATTATAATAGTCATATATTTGTTGCATTTCTTTCTTTTAAATAATCAAAAACACGTAATAGAATCGCTTTTTATATTAATACTATAGATGAAAACCATATTATAAAAGTTTTTAGTCAGTTGAAGTTTTCAAATAAATATCATTGATATTATGTAATTCTAATAATTTATAAAAAAATTATGAAGTTATATTAATTTACTAAAACATGCATTTTGAGGGGAATATTTTTGAAATTCTTTTAGTAATAGTTTTGAAAGTTACTCACTTAGAAAGCAACATAAAAATTTTTGGAAGAGTTCTATTTTAAATTCATAGAAATCAATATCTTACTGAGATTTGTGATATAATATATTTCTATATATATATCGATCATTAATTATGTATAGTTTGATTTTTCATCTAACCTATAATGAATGAAAATAAATCTATGCATTTGACGCATAAAATAAAGAGGACATAGAAAACATTTTGTATTTTTAATGATAATATTTTATCTGAAAAGATACAAATAAAATAAAGCAATAAAAACATATAATAACATATAGTATTAACTGTTTACACAATAATGGATACAATACATACGCATACACATATGGTATACATGAAAGCATGTTACGTAATTTTAACATTGTTATCAATCATGAAAACACATCATTAAATTATGAATTTATTCAATGGTAAGTAGAGGAGAATTAGATTCAATTAAATCAAATATGTATCTCATAAATTCTACAAATGTAAATTATTTTTATCTATTGAATTTAAATTAAAACCCTCAACAGATTTATTGAATTTTTCTTCTTCTTTTTCTAATGTGCGACAATCCCATTTCAGAAAGGTTACCTGCTTACTGGCAGATTTCAAAACATGAGATGTTAATTTTCTTTTTACGGGGTAAGGTTGTTATCCCTGCGCCAAACGTTCTACAGTCATATTATATCACACCCTACGGTTTAAAGCGGATTCCGAACCCTACAAACATCCACGGTACCGTCGGGACTAGAACTCGAAACCTGTATAAAAGTCCTCAACCTTTACTTCTTCAAATAACTGAATATTGTTCGATGCATACAGTATTAAGTTTCTGCACATAAATCCTGATATCTAGTATACATATTTTTAGAGATGTACAAATTATCACACTTTTAATTTCATTTTTTCCCTGTTAATTGATGCAATTTGATTTTTTTCATCTTAAAATGAAGACATTGAAACAAAAATTATTCCCTGAAATATAACGGTAAACATATAAAAAAATTCCTTGTACCATGAATGGTTACATTTAAATTAATTCAAAATTAAAATAACGTCAAATATCGTTAGAAATTTTTCCGAATAAGAAATATCGTGAGAAATTTGGTTATTTTTATCAATTGATCCACCTTTAAAACACATTGTGCGTAAAAAAAAAAAAGTCTTATTTTAAAGCAGTCTTATGAAAATATCAAATCGATCAGTAAATGAGTTTTGGTCGATCACAACTCGTATAAATCGATATTTTGTAAAGTGCAAAATATTAAAATTAAAGATGCACAGAACATGGCTTACCTGCCTCATCATGTGTTCATTTTACTTTAGACTTACAATACAATTAGTATATTTCTTAGTTTTTGACGAAAGATTAAAGCAAAGAATATCAGAAAAGCTTTAGTTGAATAAAATGATAAACGTTTAATTACTATAAAATCCTTTTAGTTAATGTTTATATAATTTTTGCATAGACTAGAAGATCACATCCTTTATGCAGAAAGCTATCTACATAATTTCTTATGTCAAAAAAAGCATGTTCTATTTTAAAATAGCGCTAAACAAGGAAGTTGTGGTTGTTACTAAACAATGAATTTTAATGAGTTAGCCTGTTCAGATCAACATGCATTTGTAAACACAAATTTTAAAAAGCATGAATACAAAAAAATCTGATGTTTAAAAATTTGACTCGTTATATTAAATATTTGACTCAAAGATAAAATTAAATACAACGCCTATTAAATTTATATGATATCAAGCAGCATATTCCGTATTTCCTTTTTTATTATATGTTATTGGTTTTATTAACATGAATAAAGAAATTATATATTATTATTATATAATAACGACATTATATATAATGTCGTCAAGTTACACGGCCGCAGTTAGCTTAGACAAAATATCATTATTTGTTTATGAACTTGCATTTAAAAAATTCATGGATTTTATTCTTGTCGGCAAACATATCTCAATAATAACGATTGGAACCAGAATAAAAACACAGATATATATATATATATATATATAACTTAAACGTGTATTTTATGAAAATTAATTTTAAAATATTAATGAAACATATAAAAAAATTCACATTTTTCTTCCATGTGTTTAATGCAAAATGAAAAGCGGATTTGTAGATATTTTTGAGATATTTTAATAATGCTTTAATTTCTTATAGTTGCTTATAATGATCTTCATTTTTATTTCTTAGAATATTTATTCAATGGTTCAACTTATTTAAAAACAAATGTAGATATTAAAAATCCATTTTCCAATTTGTTGGTCATCTAGTTTTATTTTGAATGGTTGGATCTTTTTTAGCATGTGTATAGCATGTGTATTTTAAATTATTTTATGTTTCTAGTATAATTTTTATCCTTCTGTTTTATCTTTGTAAATATTTTATATATAATATGTATAATAATAACATGGAGCTTTACTTTTCTTTTAGGTTTAAAGGAAATCTTGTAGGATGCACAAATACGATTGTGTATATTATCGAATGAACAATATGAAAGATAGCAAGAAGGATTTGTATAAATTAATAACTTTTTTACTTACAAAAATTAATAGCAAAATGAATTTATGTCAAAAATTACATCCTTTTTATGATAAGTAATTTAAAATTAAACAAAGATGCAATTTATTTAAATAATAAGGATAAGTTAATTATTCAATAAATTTAATTTTTATGTATTAAATATTTCTATATGCTTTAACAGGTATTGCATAATAATATTAAATGTTATATTTAAGATATTAAATCTAAGAAAAATGCATGCTAAATTTAATTAAATGCAAAAGTGAAAAAATTAAACATGAAACTAATAATTTTTTTTTTTTTAAATCTTGAAATATATTTTGGAAAATATTCAGAGCATTAAAAGAGAAAAGTATTTAAAAATGTCTAATCTTTTTATCATAAGCTATATTTTATTGAAATCATTTCATTTTTATATTATATTATTTCATATATTATTCCTTTCAATATTAAATAATATTTTACCACTTTAAGTATTTTGACTAAAAAATATGTAATACTTATTTTAAATTACTAATAAATTATATTATTTATAAAATATGCATTATTTATTTAATAAATAATATAATTTATTAGTTATGTTTTTAGTGTTAAAAGAATTCAGAAAACTTTTCATATTTTAATCTGTTTTAAAAAGTTCAAAATAAATAAATAAAAGCTTTTCTGGTTTTATTTTCCTAATTTCACTTTTAAAGAAGAATAAAAAAAAATTACTTAACTTAAAACTTACTTTAAAACTTATTAAACTTAAAACCATAAAAGCTTACTTATACGTCACATATTTTTTTCTTCCCTTTCTGAAATTTTCGAATATTTAAGTCGTAAATTTAGTGAAGTAGTTTAAATATTTTTTTCATTTTACATTTTATACGTTTGATATATGTTTCTGCGTCTTTGTCACGAAGATTATTACTTATCTGTTATTTTCACTGAAATATGATTTTTAGGAAATTTCGTTTGTGTATTAACTTAGACGTGATATATTATATATTGAGGTTTTATAATAGCTCCCCCCCCCAACAAAAAAAACCTTTCTTTCGAAAATTATCTATTATACCTATTTTATTTAGAAAGACTCATAATCGAAAGAATTACTACAGATAATAATAATATATATTATTATTATGAACTGAACTCGGATGCTGTTCTTATGATTTTTTCCTCTTGGAGAGAAAATCAGAGAACTTTTATTAAAAATTATTTTTGCGCAACCAAGTTTCCTACAGCATTGCTTGTTAAGAACGACGTTCAAGTGAATTGCTTAGACAGAAGAATTATTTATTCAGGCTTCATGAGTTGGTATAAATTTCTGGATATAGATTGAAACGCTCATTTGTTCAAGAGAGATATTTAAGAGAAATATTCGAGACTTCGAGATAATAAATACATAAAATTTAATCGAAGATATTACTCAAAATAATTTTTAATAAAGCCCCATGATTTCCTCTCCACGAAAGAAAATCGTAAGAAAAGCATCCAAGACAAATTCATAATAATAATATTTATTATTGTCATCTTCTTTAATTATTCGGTTAGGACTCTGGCCCTCTCGGTATCACCGGGTTTGAGTTCGAGTTCCGGAATGCCATGGATGTTTGTAGTGGTTCGAAATGCACTTTAAACCGTAGGTGTCCGTCTAATATGACTGTAGAGCGTGGGGCTAACAACCCTACACCGTAAAAGAAACCAGCATCTCATGTTTCGAAATCTGCCAAAAATGGAATGGCAGAAAACCCTGGCCCACCATGAGTCTGTCTCGGCGTTGAAGAATAAGAATTCTACGATTATGCGTTTTTCAAATAATTTTCCTACAAAAAAATAATACCCAATTCTGCAAAAATTTATGCCAAAGTGGAAATTGCAGGAATTTTATTTATCAATTAATTGTTAATGAGAAAAATAAATCATATATTATATTGATGTTGGCAAAATCTACGCAACAATATTTATCATATTCGTATTTAATGAACTTAAACATTTATTTTAAATTTGTCAGAAACTTATATTTATATGTATTTGATCATATATATTTGAGTCTTATATATAAAGTATACTAAATTTATTATTTATTTTAACCATAACTAACTTAAATGTGAATCACTAATATGTTATTAATACCAATTATTAATGTTGTTAATATGGACTCAATAACATTAGTGTCCATTTTGTATGCCTATCTCATTCATAAGCTGTTCCTCATGTACCTTTTATCAATAAGATACTTCTTATCAATAAGTTGTATTTTTTAAGAAATTACTCTACTCATTAGATCATCATTTGTTTTGAATAAATTGTTCCAATTTAAATATTGATTTTCTCGACATGATGCATTTATACGAGAATATTAAAAAGAACACTAGAATAACTTTAAGAATAATTTTTGAATTTGTTTTGAACCCCGCCCTCTTTTTTACGAATTAATTTGCATTTCTAGGTAAATTTATATTTATCTTAATACTACTATTTTTCTACATATTTATAAATTATATAATAACTAGATCATATCGTTCTAAATTATCGTAATAAATGTACTTTTTAATTTTTTATATAAATATATTTGTAACATTAACTTAAAATCTTAAATTCTTTGAGCACGCCCATGATATATATCATTTTCAAACTTTTTATTTTGATTTTAACAATTCTAAAATTGCTCAATAGAATGGTGAATTTTAAAATATTTTAATGAAAAATTGAAATAGAGTTTTGATATTCTTTAAGTATAATTAAAAAAGTTAATAATCCGTTTGGATATAAATTTCCCTCCTTTAAAATATTTTAATTAAGAAAAATACTTAATTTTTTTTTCAAAATTCAAAAAGGATTCTATCATTCATTGTTGTTGTAAATGCAATAAATGCATTTTTAAAAATTGATAGGATAATGCAATTGTAAAGAGCAACAAAAAATAAGGAAAATAAAAAAAAAATGTTTACAAAAAATTTTCTCTATTATTTTATGAAACCCCAAATCTGAAACCCGTTTTTCGAATAAATAAATGTGCAATGTATCATTAGAAATCACTGTTAAAAGAGGATGGCTTTGAGTTTGAAAAAATTAGGACTTTCGTTTCAGCAAGATCTTGAGTTTACACGTTGCTTTTTATAAAAATTTTTGTCATTTTCCATTGCCATCTTTTGGAAGAAAAATCTTGAAAAATTTAATTGCATACACACTCGGACGTGCATTCCATGAAACGACCATGTAAGTATGTAAGAAAAGCGAAAAACAATGAAAGTTTTTATATTTTTAATATAGCAAAGTTAAAAGAAATTTAATAATTCTAAAAACTCATATTAATTTATTATATTAAATAAGATGAATTTCTTTTAATAATCTTGTTATGGTATGTTAGTAAATAGCACAAGTAACTCTTGTTAATGTATGTTATTAAAGGATACTTTAATTCTGAAATCTTTTGTAAACTTTCTTTTAATTTAGCTTTGATTTGGACTATTTTTTTTTTTTTTTAATAGGCTTGATTTATTTTGTTATTATTATGATACAATTCTGAAAATTGATCTATTTTCAAATATGTTTGATTTATTTTAATACAATTTTGAAACTGCTATTTATAAGTAATTATTATGAAATGTTTTAAGCTAATTTTCCTTCTAACTTAAATTAACACTTTGCAATTAATATTTCAACATGATTCTTTTTACTAAAACATAATTTTTAATGAGAATTTAAGATTTTTTTCTGATTAAAATCCCAATCCTATCCCTATTTATATCCTAAATTAGACTCATGATTTTGTCATGGGCTTGATTTAAATAAATCACTTGAAAAAATCATTTGAAAAATATATAATACAAATATATACAATTTTCCGTAGAAAATTTTTAATAGTTTATGCGATCTTTTTTTTTTTTTTGTACACGAGTATAATTTTGATTAATTAATAAGTATACTAAATTTAGCAAGTTGTAATCTAGCAGTCAATTTCGACAAAAGAGAGGAATCATTCTATACAATACTATGTAACTATATAAAATAAGAGATTTATCTGTGAGAAAAAGATTTATCTGTCTAAAACTTAAAAACCGTAGTTCCATTTTTTTTCTGTGATTTTAATATTTTTTTCTGGTGCCAAAATGATGCAAAAATATTCCAATTAGTTCTCTTTAATTAAATAAAAACTTTAGTTTAAAAGATAATATAGTGATGCATTACACTGTTCCGGTCTGTTTAGCCTAAAAGTGTGCACAAGATGACCGTAGAGCGACAAACCAAAAGCCAAGCATTACACTGTTAGCATTGTATTGTAATAATCTATTATTGTAATATAACGATGAATTGAATGATAATGATGATTTGTATTGTTATAATTTTTTAACAAAGTATATAGAAATATCAACGCATTGTAATAATGATTTATTTTGTTACAATGTTCAATTGTTTTGATTGAACATTGTAATAAAATAAATCTATGGATCTTTTTTGTACATTTGTTTTTTAATCTAAATTTTCTCCACTAGTATGTAAGTTAGAAAGAAATTAAGGAAAGTGTGAATTAAATTTATATAAAATTGAACTAGGAAAGACGAAGTGAAAATTTAATAGATGAAGGTTTTGCTTCCTAGAAAAGTGAATGTAAGAGAAAGTTTTTTAAAGCTTCTTTTTTTTCCATTAGAAACATAAACAATATCTTTTAATCCTAATTAATATTTTTATTTCGTTAAAAGTTATCTATTCAACAGAAGAACTCGTTTGCTATATAACAAATAATACCATGATTATGCCTGGTGATGCAAGAATGTTTTAAGAATGTTTCATGATTATTTATTTTCAAAACAGTGGTAATATCTGTATTTCTACATTTTATTCCTTCAGATTTGTTTCTATGGAACAAAATTTTAAATTTTTAAATGATTATGCATTAAGTTCAAAATCATCTAAGAAAGAAATATTAGAGATAAAAAACAACTGGACAACTGGACTTTGGTAACACTGGATATGATTTTTCATCATCATCTTTTAGTATTTTCTGTAACAAAATTTTTACAAATATTGCTGTTATACTTTACATATATTGTTGTTATGTTTTTACATATATTGTAATTTTTAATAGTTAATCAATATGTCAAGGTAAGATTGTAGGATTACATCTTAGAAGTGGAATTTTTCTAACTTTGCTTAGTTTCCATATCTCCTTAAAGATTTATAATAAAATTTCAAAATTGTGTTAATTAAAATTAATTAATTAAATGTTAATTAAACATTTGATTCTCCAACAAATTAATTTTTTTATGTCAGAATAGTATTAACTTCAAAAAAATTAAACGTTAATTACACATAAGTTAAATGTTGTTGAAGAAAATACGACAAATATGACCATCTGAAATTCTATAAGGATTAGTACTTGAAAATTGAACGTGAAAGTTTAAATATAATTTAAATAGTTAATTCGATTAATTAATAGTTATTCTATCAGCTGTTTTTGTTTAAATCATACTCACCTGTGCTTCTCAAGTACAGAAATATGTTTACTAGATTTTAACTATATACTAACATTTTTCGAAAAAAATTATGATATTTATTTAAATTTAATAATTAATTAGTTAATATCTTAATTTTTACTTTAATTATCTGGTTAAAAATGGAATGATTTAAAAAAATAATATTCTGTGCATAAATTAATTAAAATATGTAAATTTAAAATTTAAAAATTATACCTAAACCTTTATAACGTCTGTGTGATAACATTATGATATGTCAATTAAAATGATATATTTAAAATTTTATGTATTTTGAACGTATTAACCTTATAATATATCAATTTAAAATAATGGCTAAATTTTGACAAAAAACACCGAAACAGAAGTATGTCATTTGTCTCTAAATATGCACTGAAACAAAATTATAGCTATATCAGTTATAGATCTTGAGATAAACAACTCGTATCGAGATATTTTGTAATACATAAATTTCTTCCATCATCATTTTGAATTGCTAACTACATTTTAAATTGATCTCGATTTGTGAAAAATGTGATAATATTTTAAAAAGGGCCACTTAAAATTGAGCAATGAACATTTTCATTGCAGGTTTAGAATGGAGACGGCATAAAAAATAATATAAACCGCAATATAAAAATCAAAGAAATGAGCAATAAGAATGCCGTAAATCAGATGGACTGCGGAGCCTTCACTTCACAATTTGTACTCAGCACATGACAGTGTAAGGAACGGTATCAGCAACGAATCTCATGCTGAAACCCCAGGAGAAACAAACTTACAAGAGCATTACAAGAAGGAGCAATTAAAGGAGAGGTCCATCCATTAGGTTATGTTAATGGGTGGAGCTACCTGGAGTACGGAATTAATCGGAAAGATTTTGAGGTAAAACACACCATTTTCGATATTTCACAATCCTTTATTTATTTAATATGTGTAACACTATTCTGATACTGTGCATACAAAAAATATTATGGTTAGTTTAAAAAAAAAAATGTTAAAATTTGTTAAAATTTAAGACCAAGAAGTTTTTTCTTCTAAAGTCAGGGCTCAAATATTGGTTTGTTTGAAAGATTGATGTAAGTTATTATTTATTATTTTTATTTTTTGGAAAACAATGTTTTAAATTTTTAATTATGTAAACTGTGCATGCAAAAAATAATATGGCTATTTTTAACAATTCCGAGGACCATGTGAAATTTTTTTTTTCTTGTGGAAGCAGTGTTCAAAAATTATTTTTATTTGGTGATGTAAGTTATTTATTTATTATTTTTAGAAAACAATGTTTCATAGATTTTAAATATTAAAATAATGCTGTTTTTAATTCTAAATAAGATTTACCATAAATTTCTTTTAATATTGAAAAAATTTTAATATTAAAAATTAAGAGAAATTAAGGAATTCAAATATCCCATGAATAGTACAAAAACACTGTATATAAACATGATTTTAACTATTGCAATGAATTTTATTTCATAAATGAAAATCGAAATAAATAAGTAAATAAAAATAAAGTAAATAAGTAAAAATTGTGAAAGGCAGTGAAGGATATAATACAATATTGAATTAAATTGAGTTGTTTGAAAAATAGTTTTCTAACCATTTTGGTGTTATATATATATATATATATATATATATACTTTATTTTTTTTCAATTTTATTAAATTAAAAAATTTTTAAAAGTAATGCTAATATTTTAAAGTGAAGTTGCTTAAAATAAACATTTTTCATGAAATTACATACTATCATTTGACTTGTTGATAAATATGTGTAATTTTATAAGCAAAATTTATACTTTTTGCAAATTTGATTACTAAAATGAATTAAATATAAATGTAAAATAATAAATGTGTCGCCCTTACTAAATTTTTATTATAATTTATATAGGTAATTCATAAATCAAATCAGCAAAGTGTTTTATTCTTAGAATGTAAAGAAAGTTTTATTACTCGAATATATATTAATGCAATCCTTCCATTTGCATAACTTTTAATACTTTAATTCGAAGCAAGCATATATTTATCAAGCGATATTGCAAGACATATGCAGAAAGTTGTGACAAAAAGAATTCGCTATTTCTAATAATTATGTATAGTTCACGGTATATTATTTATTGTAGTTAAATAAGGTCATTCATAAATCAAATAAAGATATAAAAGCAGAAAAAAAGGTTTTATTCGATTGTAAATTGTTTTTATCTTTTGAAAATATGAGTGTAATAATAACATTTGTATGCTTTTAGACAAATATACAATTTGTATTAAAGCGATATTATAACATACATGAAAATTGTGACAAATAGATTCAGCCCCATTTTCTAATAATTATAAATGTATCCTTCATGTTAGGTATTTCATTATAATAGTTAATAAGGTAATTCATAAATCCAAGATATCAAATCGGCAGGTGTTTCAATATTTGGAATGTAAAAATAAGAGTTTTATTTATTCAATGCATTAATAATACGTAAC